>CATIWO010059348.1:0-14309 GCA_949673435.1 Macaranga tanarius | reverse complement strand
GAAGGCTATCTTCCCACTCTAAGGTCCTAACTTGCACATGACACTTCAAGTTATGTCTATAACTTTTGTAGCTTGAGCATTCATAGTTTTCATCGTTCCTCCCCCTTCTTCAACTATTAGTCCCAACCGGTTGGCCATCGTATCCGTCATGAAATTATTAGTAGCTCCAGTATCTATAAGACTTCTGATAAGCTTGCCTTTAACCAACAAGTCTACATACACGAGCCCCCTTTTATGTCTCTTCTTTTGTTCATCCATTTACCTTTTTATGGCCACAAAGAATCTGAGAGCTCCCATCATAGCAGGTCTATTTTCCTCTTCCTCTTATGGCTCATTGGTAGTTGTCTACTATTGAGTTGCCCTTATGGCATTTAGGGCTCCCTTGTGAGGGCATTCGGCGACTCTATGTGGTCCACTACATAGAAAACATTTTAAATTTGAAGCATTTCTTCTTATGGCCTTGTCAAGACCCGACAATTTTGCCTGCTGCTGGCCAAGGGTCCTCTCCTGAAAGTTAGAGTAGTTTCTATCTCCTCCTCCATTCCATGATCTTATTTCATTACCCCCAAAACTCTAACCTTTCCTCTCTGAATTCCCATACTGATAGGATTGGCGTTCAGTGTTACCATAGGGACCCCTCACCCACTTTGCTGCCTGATTTTCTCCCTCTATAAAGAGATTAAACTCTCTTGGTACCACTCTTAAAGTAATCCTCCAGGCTTTCAGTAGCGGTAATGGCCGCATTGAGATCTTTAATGCCTTTACATTGTAACTCTTTTTTAGCCTAAGGTTTTAAACCGATGAACTTTGTCAGCTTCTGCCATGTCTAGCATATTGAGAATTAGAGCCGAGAACTGCCTCACATAGTCTCGGAGGGAGGTGGTATGTTTCAATTCGACTAGCTGGTCACGGGTGTTAAACCATACATTCTCAGGATAGAATTGGGCTCTTAATTCCCGTTTAAATTCCTCACAACCTATTACATAGCATCGGTCGACCTTCATCTTTTCAACTTTGGTGCGCCACTAAAGTTTTGCATTATCTTCGACATATATGGGCGCAATTTTCATGCGTTGGTCATCTGTGTCTGCTTTAGTTGCCTTATAGTAGATCTCCATGTCAAACAAGAAATTGTCGACCACCTTTGAGTCTCGAGCTCCCGAGAAGGGTTTGGGCTCAGGGATTTTAGTCCTCCCCAATGATATCCCTCTTATACCGCTTTTGTTAGACAACTCTTCTACTTTTCCCTCAACTGTATGCACTTCTTTTCGGAGGGATTGTATCGCCTCTTTGGCGTCGTCAGTCAAGGCATCAAAAGTTTCACCAATGGCCTTGTGGCTTTCAGCGATGTCACCGGGTAGTTTTTTAAAGGTCTCCATACGAGACACCAGGCTCTCAAGCCTTTTGCTTAATTTGTCAATATCAGCACTCCCTGAAGGGTTTAAATGAGGAGAGGCCTCAAGCTCTATTGGTTCTCCCTCAAGAGAAAGCAATTTAGTCACGATTGGAACAATCACATTAGCATTCGCCACAATCATTTCAAGTACATTAGCTTTCGCTATCACAGTGCTGAGCAACTCAATTTTACTGAGAACGTTCTCTAGGGGGCACACTTGAGGCTTTGGCTACCACAGCCTCAAATGTTTCCACCCTCTTCTCGAGCACCTCAATGTATGCTTGCTTCGAATTATTCACTTTCGCCATCACGGCAACAACAAAGACTGATTTCTGCTCTGATACCAAATGTCACGGGCCCTCAAAATGCTCCACAAAAGGGACTGTGTGACGCTTGTCTAGAACACCTTCTAGCAAGCCCGTCTCAAGGACAAACTAGTAATTTTGCGAGACAAGAAGAAACATAGGTTAGCATCCGAGTCAAAGCCTTTATATCAAGGCAAAGCAAACAAGGCAACCAACATAGCAATAAGCACAATCGAAAAGGGACACCGAGGTTGAATAAAATCGGGGCTATTTTTATTATTCATCATGACAAGCATTACATCGATTCAACCATTGTGCTTCCCAAGGTGTAGGCAGAGGGGAACCTACCCAAGGGAAGTGCATACACATAACACCTGTAGTGGCTAGCTCTCCAGCCCCATGGCTTTGATGACTAGTTACTCTCGACTAAAGAGCATAAGGAGCACAATGAAGGTTTACAAGGGGAGACATTAAAAAGTTCCATTCATCACACCCTCATAAATTACATAAATAAAATAAAATGTAAAAAGTCTAAAATGCCCCTAAGGTTACATAATGCTACCCCTTAACATAGAGCACACATCGTAAGAGTTTGAAACTGTGTAAAAGGGTATTTAAAAGTTATTTTTTAGGCGAGTTAAGATGTTAAAATGGCAAAATATAAGTTTAACAAGTATAAGAAGTGGGTATGTATTTTGCGAAGGGTTTATAAAACCTCAAGGATCAACAATGAAATATATACTGTAATTATTGTGAATATATACTTCAGTTCTTTTTATCTAGAATCCCAATTTAATCAATTGTTTTTCTTTCCGCTGTTTTCACAATATATATACTAATATTTATAATTTTCATAGCCACAATTTATCTATTTGTTATATTTGTGATTAAATTATAAAGTATAAGGTGTTAATATTAATTAATAATGATGGAATTGCAAAATAACTAATTTATTTTATCAATTACGATTTGTAAGGAAAACATATTATATCTGTCATTAATATGAGAAAACAAATTGAGTACAATCATTTTATGCAGAGTGAGATATAGTACACCATGATTTTTTTTTTTTTTTTGGTACAATTAAATAGCCACAAATGCAGCTAGTCCTATTTATTTGAATATATTAATGTATGTGCAGAATTTATCATCTAACTGCATTCCATTCCATTACATCTTACCAAATATAGCTTAACAATATTGTTCAATCTGATTGACAACCCATCATGCTACCAGTCAATACTGTTTAAGGTCCAGTTCAGAAAAAGACCACATATCAGGACAATTTTAGAAAGCAAAAATGCTGCCACAACCTGCAATGTAAAAAAATCAATGGTGACTGCGAACTTGAGATCAATATCAAATACTACAATAGCAGAGTTGCCGGCTCTTAAATTTGTTACAAGTGCCGTCTGTCTTCAAGCTGCTGCACCAGATCTCCACTGCCAATGCCAGACTTGGAAAATGCACTACTGCCAATTTTCAACTCACAAGTTTTCTCAATACTGCTTCAGCACGCTGCTCAAATTTGGGTAGGGCCCATTCATGCTGAACTATGTCAAGACCGTCTTTTTCAGCACTCAAGCTCTGTTAACATTGCACAACATGACCAGTGGTCAACAATGTTGCAAAAAAAGGCACATTACCATCGAGTTGAGAAGTTAATATAGCATGCAGCCCAAAATTCTTTAAAAAGGCAATTTGCATGCTGAATCAGCATATCTAGCTAACAACATGGAAAAGCCATCCATGCTTGTGAACATACATAATCGAAAGATCTTACAAGTGTACAACAATCCCACAACCAAAATTTTCCTTTCAAAATATAATCATAGCAGCTGCGTGATCAGAAATTCAATATGATTAATACTGGGACCAAAAAGTGACATCAGTAATTATTCCAGACAAAAGTATACATCAAACATCTAAAATTAGGTATGAGACATGCTCAAAGTTGGAGAAAAAAAAAATAAATGGAAGTTGATAACTCATGATGGCAAGAGCTGGCATGATGGGGAAGCCCCACATGATGCACACTAGTGAATCTATGATAAGAGTAGCATGGCTAGTATCACAATGTGTAAGATACCACAGAGCAGGCCACCAACAGACATGGCGGCAATTTCAATGTGAAGAGGAAGACAGCTGAGGTAGTGGGACCAATCATTCATAAAATGCAATGGGGTGTTCATCATTAGCATAATTGGAAAACAATGTCACTATCAAGGTCCTTACCAACTAAACCAGGAAATGGGCATTGTTATTTCAATCAGCCATCACCTCGGCAAAGGCGAAATTAGCAAAAATTAATGTACGGTACATGCATAGCTGTTCATAGCCAAATGCATATTTTCACCCCTAAACTTTGGCACCTCTTGACTTTTATTTTTTATTCTAACATTTAAACTTCTATTTAAACCTATTTTACCCCTAAAATACATAAAATCAGCGTATATTATAAATTAATATCGGACAAGGAAAACTTATATGAACTAAAAGAGATTAATATAATTAAAAAAAATTCTAATTTTTTATATTAGTTTTTAGTTTTTAGTTTTATTTTTATTATTTTGAAGTAAAAATTTTAGCATTTTATATGTTTAAAATCATTTGAAATCAAATGTTTGTCCATTTCAATATTGTATGAATTAAATAGAATTGAAAAGTGCAAATTTAAAGGTGAAAAGAGTTCAAAACAAAAATTTAAAAGTTAAATAGAAAATAATAAACATTGTGGGCGACAAAGGTTCATCGTGTAAAGTTGAAGCTGAAACTATGCATTCAGCCGTTCCTATATGTGCATGTTAGGAGAGCAACCAAGCCGGTGGCAAGTAATAGAAGCATAGGTACATATCAAATTTTGGATTTTCCATTTTACTACTCCAATCCTTTATGGTTTCTCCTTTTTTTAGATAGTTTTTCCCTTCTATGTTGTCCTTTTTCAGATGGTTTTTCCATTCTTGTTTTCCTCTTTCAGTCTTGTTGCTAACCCTTTAATTAATGAATTGAATTAATGCTATCAATACCCAAAACCTCAGAACAAGTAACATGCTCGTTAAAAGAAAATCAATAGTTAACTTTAGCCCCCCTAAGATTTGGCTTGACACGCTAGTAGGTCGACACTTTCTCTTCCTTATTGTAATATTTTACCATCAATTTTCCCTGGATCTTGAGGGAAAAGATTTTAATAACTTAAAATAAATTATTAATTAGAAAAACTAAAAGGCGATACAAGAGTTTCATCTAAAATTCTTTCATCTCTTTATCCTTTTTCCATCCTCTGCTATTCCCATTGCTATACATGCTGATGCGGCATTCTCTCTTTCAACTTTCCTCTTCCATTGATCACTTCAATTTTTTTTTCCTTAATTCCCTCCTTTTTTTTGTAGTTCAACAAATCTTAAGAACACCATAACACTGAAACCAAAAACAACACCAACTTTTCTTGCTCAAGATTCTTTCAATTCAAAAGAAAACACCTCACCTTAAATCAAAAAGCACAAACATGAGCAAGATCTCACCTCAAAATCATCCTTAATCTCTGCTCTTTTGTACATTAATTCTTGTGATGATGGGGGCAAAAAGGAGGACTAGTTTACTTTTCAGTTGAACTATTATTTAAAGAGTATTAAAAAGTAGTTTAGTTATTGTTACACACTAGTTGTGTTGACAAGAAAAAAGATTTAAGAGAAAAGTTGAATGATGAAGAAAATGAGAATTTGAGGAAAAACAAATCAATGAGAAAAGAAAAATAAAGAATTAGCAGAAACTGAAAAGGGAGAAGAAAGGTAGAAAGGAAGGATAAAAGAGAAGGAGAAAAGAAAAATGAGACAACTGGGATACAAAACTTGCAAAAGAAAAGAATAGAGAATTGTATATTAGGGGGTGAAAAACAAATTTTTCCATTGACTAGCTTTGGCTAGCAGAAAAGTGAAATAAAATTTGACAGATCAAACCTCATGTGCCATACAGTGTCTTCCATCAGTATATTATGCTAAACATCCCCAGTGTGGTGGGGGGGGTGTTGGTTTGAGTGGGTAGATGGGACTAAAGTTATCAAACCAAAAACGAAACCCCAATCAGCTCACCATACCAAATGCATATCCCAATGAAAATGAATCAAGAAAGAATTTAGAGACTCCTATAGTCACTTTACACAGGTAGGACCGGACATGGGCCAGCCTGGCCCAATTTTAGGCCTAATCAACTGAGCTTGAAAATTCTTATCAAATCAATAATACAGGCTGGACATACTCTAGTGAAATATAAGCAAGAACTTGAAATACGTTCATGTATTGTAATACAATAAATACCGTAAAATTTGCATTTCATACTCTTATATTTGTGTTATACACATATACTACACTAATTAGTAATTACTTTTAATCACTATAATTAATCTATATCTATAATCCATATAAAAGTATTACATAATTTACTATGCCAATATACTTTTAGATATTTAACAAGTATAAGAGGTAATGAGTCACATGTAATGCTCATGTCTAAAGAACTAGTATATATTAACGTACAGGTGAGAGTGAGAACATTTGACTTATAATACCCTTAATATTTTAAAATATTTATATAAAAAATTAATCCTAATTCTATAAGAATTCACCTTATACGAACTCATATATGGAAATAATATTTTTAAAACTAATTCTATCTCTAATTATAATCCTAATTACACAAAGAATTCAACTTAAAAGTACTTACTATTAAACTATTTAAAAATTTTATACTTCTATAAGATTAAATAAATCCATATTTTCAAACATTATTTGTATACTGAATTATCTTAAATTATATAAAATTAGGTTCAAACTTACAAGTACAATTTTTTAAAAAATTATTAAAACACATAAATACTAACATTATAATTACACAAATATTAGTTATAATTTTAAAAAAATGTTTAATTATTTTATATAAAATTAATTTAGAAAAAAAAAATTGTTGCTGATAATTTTTAATAAAAATTATATAATTCAAAAAGCATTAACATTTTATTGAAATGATGATTCTATACATGAGTAGTGCTATAAGTATAAAATATACAGAAACAAAAAAGAAAAAGAAAAAATAGTAATAGTGATAGTGTATATGCATAAAATGGAATTTCTTTGGCATATCCATAGTGATATGCCATAGTTAGAAACTTATTGAACATTAATTTAAGTAACAATAAATATATTTACTGAAATTTTTTCTAATCCTATCAAATTTAGGATTTATAATGAACACATTCTTTTCTTTCACAAATAATTTTACTACGATTTCTTAAAGAGAATATTAAAGTAATTTTTTGTATGATTAAGTTTTATAAAAGTGCATATATGTTATTAAAAAATCTTATTTATTTTTTAGTAATTTTTCATTTTTCAAAAATGTTATTAAATTAATTGAATTTGATTTCTATATTTATGGAACTTATCACTTTATTAATATTTTAAATTTTAAATTTTAAATTTGAAAAGAACTATATCATTACTAATTGTGTCATTAAGTAATGAATAAAAATCATTCTACTACGCAAGAAGAAAAAAAATCCTGCCTCCTATTTAATACTACTGTGGTACTATTATTGAAAATAGAAAATTATTTTTCTTAATTTCAAATAATTTGATGATATTAACTAAAATAATCAGAGGTTTTAGATAATACTCATGTGCAACACGTGACAACAATAAACTGGTCTGCAATCTAAGCCAAGAAAAATCAACATGTAACTTGCCTAAAATTCAAACTATCAGCTTGTATAGATGTTGCTCGGAGTAAAAGTAAGGAAAAGAAAACAAACAGGGGCATGGAGAAAACATGATTGAAGAAAGATTTAGCCCAAATCCATAAAGATAAAAATTTTAATGGCAGAGTGCAAAAAAGAGGAGAGACAAAGAAGCTGCCAAAAATAAACAACTGACATTGGTTGTTAATAATGCTTTGTGAACATTGAAGATGACAGTTCCTGTTCTTTTCCAGTGCACTTGCTTTATATCTCCGACACACAAGGAAGGACGTAGTGAACAGAAATCAACCCTAGCCAATGGGGTGTGTACAAAAGCAAAGAAGTGCGCCTATGAAATCTTATTTGCTAAAATTCTAATTTCAAGCTGCACCTTCAAAACTAAAAAGGTCCAATTCCAATTCCCCATATATTAATAGTGCAGAAACTTAAATTCTATTTCCAAGTGCACAGCCAACCAGCAAACCTGGAATTACTATCCTCAATTACAATTTCCAACACCAACCAGCTATTCCATAAGACAAATTTTGACTCCAAAAAGTCCTTAAAATGGCTGATTTTTTGCTTTCTCCAGTTCTAGTCTCTTCACAAATATGAAAGAATTAGTTTAAGTCAGAAGCATTTTCATAATTTACAGCAATCTAATGTTAAATCTCACTAATCCTCAAGAATATAAAGTGTCCATGAACAGATGCAAACTTAGTAAAGAATCAGCATGGGTTTAGAACATAAAAAAAAATTCACATAGTTAACTTTTCAAAGAGCAACTTCAATATCTTCAATAAGACAACAAAAAAAGAATCATTGTGAACCTCCAGGAGGTAAATAAATTTTAACAGAACTAAAGAGAGAGTATCACGCTGCAATTTCATTTCCATCCAAAATCAATTAGCAAGACATCATGCCAAACATTAATATCAGTTTGTTAATAAAAAAACTCACAGAAGTTGCCCAATCAATTAATTGATAAGAAATTGAGAACAAGTTAGTATTGGACCCTAAAGCCAAGTAGAATTCAATCAAAATAGGTTTATCAACATAAAGAAAAATGAATTATTTAACTTCTCAAAGACCAAGATTTAGCATCTTCAAATAACAAAAAGATAACAAACTGCCAAAAAATCATCATTGCAAAACCTGCAGGAGCCAAAGTAAACCTAACTGAATTACAGAGAGAAAATCCTGCCTGCAATTTCTTTCCACCCAAACTTAGTCACCAAAAAATCTTGCCAAAACTTCAATTTTCATTTGGTAAATAAAAAAGATCATAGCAATCAAGCTATCAATACTGGCGGCCAACATCTTAATTGGAAAAAAGATTGAAATCAAGTTAGCATTGAATCCTAAGGCCAAGTTAAACTCTAAACCAGGGTCGTAACAGAAAAAAGGGGGGCAATCCGATATTTGGGCGGATCAGGGTGGCTAGAGAGGTTTGGTCGAAGAACCGGCCATGAAACAGCAGAATTGGTTGAACCGGACGTAATTTTCCAATACGGAGGCACTGTATCGGCGTTCCAGGGGAAGAAGAAGAAGAAGAAGAAGAAGCTGGATACGGGAGATAGGCCCGAAGCTGCTGGATATTAGAGTTAGGTCCACCTTTGTTTTTTAATGTAATCAAGCCCATCATTCTTTTGATGTAATTAGGCCCATTATTGTAGATGCAATATATATGTATTTATATATTTTTTGAATCTTTAATTATCTTATAATTTATTTCTTAAAAAAATTTATCTTGTAGTAATTATCTTTAGTTTACACATTTTTAAAAAGTGTTTACAATTATAGTTATTTGTTTTACAATATTATTGTTATACTATGAAATAAAAATAATATTAATTTTATTTAATATTATTATAATAAAGTAAAAATTTATTGTATATTATATAAAAATTTGTTAGAAATATTTTATTGTCTTTAAAATAATAAATTCATATTAGTGAAATTATATTATAATTTATTTATTTTTTAAGTTATTTTTAACTTATTATATTAGATATTAAAGTTAATTTTTCATTTTTTTTTAATATAGCTCGTTTTGCTGATTATTTTTTAAAATTCACAGTAGTGCCGAACGATACAGTCCGATACCTTTACACCGTTACCGATATCGATACAGATCACAAAACCATTATTTAAAACCTGCTCTCAACTGCTATCTATAAAATTATGAGAAGAAGAAATTAGAATGAATAAAATCAAATTTTTCATCAATTTTACTGTTTCTTATCATGATTTTAGAATGATTCCCACTTATAGACCTAATTTCATACAAAAACTGCCATTGTGGGTTTTGAACTCAAAATTTAAGCTGACTTGTGATTTCTGCAACAAAGTTCATAAGTATACATAGGGGTGTAATCGAGTCAAGTCGACTCGTGAGCTACTCAGAATTGACTCGAAATCAACTCGATAATAATTGACTCGCGCTCGCGCTCGAGCTACTCGAATAGGTTATCGAGTCAAGCTTGAGCTCATAAATATTTAACTCGATAAGCTCGCAAGTCTAATCGAGTTTCAATATATTTATCATTCTAACCTTTTATTTTAATATAATTACAAAAATATCTTATCGAATCAAGTCGAGTTCGAACTCGAGTCGAACTCGAATATAATAAAATACATATATTTTACAATTTTAATAATTTTATATAATTAATCGAGTCGAGTCGAACTTCAATAAAGAAAGCTCAATCAAGTTCGAGTCGAGTTGAGCTCGAGCTTGGCAATATGTCGACTCAGCTCGATTACACCCCTAAGAGTACACTTGGATTGAATTGACATCCTTAAAAGAAATGCAGCATTTTTTTTGTTAACAACCTTCTGAAATATTCCAGGAAGCTTCATGGCTGCTTCCATTCAAGGGATATCTACGAATCTGTAACAATAAATAACAGTAGACCTACTTGTATTGCATAGATCATTTTGCTTTAATTGGTTTTACTGCAAGAACTGGAACAGTAGACAGCAAAAATAACCGGCCAACTTGACAGCTTCAGCAGAACTAATGTTAAGGGAAACATCATAAAGCATTCGAAGGACTCGGAAAAGGGAAAGATTCAACAAAAGAAGTGCCATAGGCAAAGGATATGCACTGGATACCCAATACCAAACCATGCTCATAGCAAATTACTCTAAAGGCTGTCAGCTAAACATTACCCAGTAACCCCATCACAACTCATAAAATGACTTTATAATCTTGGAGCTGTTAGCACAACAGCCGGCAAACGCACACCTGAGACCATGCCCGTTAGTCATGAGGTCAAGCAACTCTATTTCTCCCAAGTAAGGCACAATCCCACTGTTATGCACCTATGCACCAAGGCACATTCCTTAGCTTTAATAATGCCTTTGATGACAGAGACATATGGTTCTAGGCACTTGTTGCCTGTCCAAAACTTCTATAAGCAAGCCATATTAGCTAAGGCAAACTGAAATGTAAAGGTTTTAGGCACTCGTTGCCTGTCCAAAACTTCTATAAGCAAACCACATTAGCTAAGGCAAATTGAAATGTAAAGGTTTCTAATACTGCCAATGTTAACATACAATTTTGGCATAACATGTCGCTAGTTTGGCAATTAATGAACAAAACCAACAATGCTTTTGATTAGAGACAGAATCAGTTATAACCACGACTGGATGTGGAACAAACCAATCCCACTGTTGTGCACCTATGCACCAAGGCACATTCCTTAGCTTTAATGCCTTTGATGACAGAGAAAGCAAGGCAAATTAGCTAAGGCAAATTGAAATGTGAAGTTTTCTAACAGTGCCAATGGAAACATACAATTTTGGCATACCATGTAGCTAGTTTAGCAATTAATGAACAAAACCAACAATGCTTTTAATTATAGAAGGAATCAGTTATAACCAAGACTGGACAGGGATGTCGGAAGGCTAGGTCAAACAACGTGCCCAATGAAATAATAATAGCTACAATCAATATGCTTAGGATGATCAAATATTTGTTCAACAAAACTATCAAGGTAGGCAAATCATGACGTGAAAACAGTTAGAGAGGAAAGCAAAACAATGAATAGTTACTACTTGACAATTTATGCATTTAAAGCCCACAATGCTCAACAGGTAAGCATTTAAGTTCATACCTTTGATGGATCAAAGCCAAAACCGCTCATTTGCATCATGCGCTGTGCGTCATCCGTAGCTGCATTGCAAATGTTATATTTTAGCATGCAATTAAAGTGAAAAATATAACACGGCTACAAAGTTCATAAATGACACTAACCATTTTCTTCACCAAGAATGAGGCTAAATAAGCCCCTTAATCCAAACAAATTAAGGAAATACCTGAATAAACAAAATAGCATATAAATATAATCAAAGATAATTAAACAGGTAGGTGCACTAATTTTAAGGAAATTACTGGTACATATTCAACAAATATTGCAAAAAAGAATTTTAAAAAAAAAAAAGCTTAAGTGAAGAATACCATGAACGACTACTGACATAGCTAACATCAACAGTACTTAAGTCAATCCCATTTTGCAACATTGACCTGAACCTTTGGGTAAGTGGAAAAGGTATCTTGGCTGGAAGAAAAACATAAGAAAATCATTAACAAAGTCGCAACGAGGAGCTTAAGAAGAAAAGGAAAAAAAAAAAAAAGTTGCAAAGACCAATGTAATTAGCATTTAAAAATAGACATGCTAAGATACTGCGAGTGGGTGTTAAAATAATGTCAAAGAAACACACCTGCAACAAATCCAGAGAAGAAAAAGTTGACCCAGGCGAAAGTAAGAGTCTAGCAAGCAGGGAAAATTCACAACATTATTACAGCAAATCATAGAATGTGAACCATGAAGCCATATGCTATTAATTTAATTTGTAATACCTGGGGAATAATCATAGAAAGATTTTTCTTCATCATATCCATAGCCATATTTGGATCAGAAAACATTTGTGCTTGTGCATTTTGTGCCTGACCTTTCGGCACATGTAACAATCCGTTTTCCTACTCAAAACCAAATAACAAAATTCATACCCAGAAAATTAGCTACACTAGCACACATTCTGAAAATGGAAACCTAAATCCAATCAATTTCCAATCTTTAATTAAGCAAAATTACATCCTCAATTAACTGAAACGCATAATAAAATGAGAATTAAAAAAAAAAAAAAAAAAAAAAAAAGCAAACCTCGTTGTTGAAATAAACCCTTCTAGCACGAAAGGACTTAGGAGGTATAAAATTAGCGCCGGCCCGCAAATTCCGAGCCCTCAGAATCACTTGGCTGAAATAGACGAAGCAAATGAGTTAAAAGAGAGGGCGAAATTGGGGGTTTAGGGTTTGGAAAAATTTTACCCTTCCTTAACGATCTTAGCATCGGGGGTCTGAAAGGAACGCATAAGCTTAGAGACGAAGTGGCGGAGGACTCCGATGAGGACCATAACTACAGATAGCGGAATCAGTACCCAATCTCTAATAGCGGTGTCGAGCACCAGATCTTCTGCCATCGCTCCAATACTCCCTCTCTCTCTACTCTTCGGTCTGTTTCCTATTGGGCAGAAAATGAGCCCTTTCCCTACCGCAACAGGATTTAATCTGAGACTTGCGAGTTTTATATATATATATATATATATCGTTAATGCAGAGAGGAATGGAAGTGTGTTCTTTACAAATGAATTCCAAAGTTTGATGAAATTTTTATTTGTGAATTTAAGTTTTTTTTTTTTTAAGGTGAATTTAAGTTTATTGTGTATGGTTTAAATCAAATTTTTATGAAATCTATTTAATTTTTTAAGGTTATTTATAATTAAATTAGGTGTAATCTATAGTTATTTTGTGTTTTACAAAGTAAAGTTCACTTTGTTAATAAATATTTATTGAATTATTTAATACACCTTCATCCAATTGTGAAATAAAATAAAAATAATAAAGTTTTTAATAAACAAAGTTGCTTAGAATTTTCCATTAAATTAAAATTTAACCAAATAGTTGGAATTTAATTTTAAGTAAATTTTATGATTGTAAATTTATTTTTCACAATACTAAAATGTCTTTTTTTATATTTTTATTTTCCAAAATATTCTTATTATGTGATATTAATTTTAAAAAACATATTTTTAGTCAAACAATAAATTATTCTGAATTTTAAATTTATACCAAATATGCTATATAATAAAATATGAAATAAATTTCACAAAATATTCGGGTTAATTATTTGGGAGGTCACCCAATTTTACACTTATTTCATTTTGGGTATTAAACTTCAATTGGTTTCATACTGGGTATCAAACTTCAATTTAAGTGTCATTGGCCAGTCACCACCTGGTGGCTATGTGTCCAGGTGGCAGCCGGAGGAGGAATATTCGACACGTAAGTAGTCCTACTCAGCAAAGTTGTCACATCAGCGACGCCACCTCACTTAAAAATTGTAAATTATTTTAGGGGATAAATTGCACAAATGGTGTGTGAACTTTTCAATTTTTGCTATTTTGGTGGTCGGATTTTTTTTTTTTTTTGCAATTGAGTGTTTGAACTTAGTATTTTTATATCATTTAAGTGGTTATGATCGCCGGAATGTACAATCAGTAAATGTGGGACCCACTTTGACCACCAAAATAACAAAAATTAAAAAGTTTGACCACCAAAATAGTAAAAATTAAAAAATTTGACCACCAAAATAGCAAAAATTGAAAAGTTCACACACCATTTGTGCAATTTATCCCATAAGTTTATGCTGATGTGGAGAGCTGCATGGTGTACGAACTTTTCAATTTTTGCTATTTTGGTGGTCAAACTTTTTAATTTTTACTATTTTGGTGGTCAAAGTGGGTCCCACACTTGCTGATTGTATGTTCCGGCCACCTTAACTGGTCAAAACCACTTAAATGATACAAAAATAC
>CATIWO010059325.1:0-13660 GCA_949673435.1 Macaranga tanarius | reverse complement strand
TAAAAAATACATCTTATTTTCATTTTTTGTAAATTTATTTTAGTTAGTTGAATGATATACTACTTAGTAAATAATTTTACTATTAAATATTCATATTATTTTATCATTACATGATATATTTTTAATAATATTACTAAGTAGAGTATTAAAATGTAAGTAAAATCAAATCATATATCCTTAAATATTACAAAAAATATGACAGATCTTTAAGTGAAAAAACATCTAATCACTAAATATTTTTTTGTACTTATCTAAAAAATAAATTAAAATCAAGATGTCTTAATTGTAGGACATAAACTGTCCACTATTATCAAATGTGATCCATGTTAATTATTTATTTGAATCTTAACTCAAATAAATAAATAAATAAAAAGGGCTGAATATTAAATAATCTAATAATATAACTCGTTTCAACACATTAATAAATTAAGGGATCGACTTTTACACCGTTCTCCAGTAAAATACAAATAAAAATAAGAAGGTATTTAGTCAAGTTTTTCATGGCTCCAGGAGGTGGTGACGTTTGTCTGCATATCCCACCCAATCCCCACCCCCATCCCCATGTTTCTCAGTTTTTGCTATAAATACAAGTGCTTCCTCTTCACTTTTCCCCACCATTTTACCCTTACCATTTCTTTGATATTTGATATATACAAACAAAAGTATGGAAGAATCTGTTAAGCTCAGGAGGGATAGCGCCATGGATGTGTATAATATGATCATTATATATATATATATATATATATATATAGCTCTTCTTCTTCTTCTTTTGTTGGATGATGGTATTGTGTTTTATTCATTAATAGGTTGTTTTTGATCTCTTCTATAGCGCTATCCATCCTGAGTTTCATCGGTTCTTCTTGCTCTCTGCATCATCAATATTTTATCCCCTTGCTTCCTCATTTGCTTCAGGTATGTATGTATGTATGTATGTAACTCCATCTTTCTTGAAATTTTGTGGCTAATTATAATGCTTCTGCTTCTCCTTCTTAAGAAGAAGAAAAGCTCAGTGGAGGAAGAAAAAGAAAATATAACTATTTAGAGGAGCACAATGATGAGCTCTTAGAAAGTTTATTATAGCCTTTCTTTAATTATATATATATATATATTATGCATATGTTCATATATGTATGTTGTGTGTGTTCTCTGTTCATCCAATATTCTTGATATCTTTCTTTGATTTTTCTTTGCTATATTGGGTTCTGGTGGGGAGTCTGGTAGCAGCAGAATCTGTTCCCCATTAGCTCACCTTGTAACAAAATGGTGTTGATAGATAAGATCACTACTCAAGAAAATATAAAAAGCCTCTTTTTGCAAAGAAAATGTGCAATATAGGAATATTGGCTTATTATCCATTATGAAAAGTTGAACTGGAGGATGTTGACTTCTCCTTCTTCTTCTTTATCTTCATCATCTTCTTCTTCTTCACCACTTTTCTTACAGGCTCACTGTCTTTTCCACCTTGGCTTTTGAGTCCACATACCCTTAAAAAAAAAAAAAAGAAATTGCAGAGTAAAAATGCCTGTAATGGATCTGCAAAATCTGCACTGATTTCTTACTTTTCTCTGATATTTTGCCCCCGTTTCAGGGTGACTCTATTTCCACGCTTCCTCTCCTGCTTCCACTAAAATATCTCTTATACATATGTTGCCCCTCTACTACCCTTGTTTTGTTTTTATTGTAGGAGTCCTTTTATGCCTATTTATTGCTTTTCAAGAAAAGAAAAAAATAATAAAAGATTTCTCGATTTTTTTTTAACATAAAAATTTGTCGATTGAATCCATTCTAAGATGAATGATGATGTCCCTTCGCATTGCATCTAGTCTATAATTTTTATTTTTTTTTTGGTTTTGATTGGATTATATATGTTATAATATTGTATAGAAATGAAATATATATATCTCTGAAGTGGGATGCTTCTTGCTTGATCTACTAATGTTTATTTTTATAATATATTTATTTAATTCATTTGAAATAAATATACCCATTAATACATTTATTATAGCAGAAGTGATAAAGCTACTGCATATTATTATTATTTAAAAAAATTAAATAACTTTGTATTAAATGGTATGTCAGGCAAATGTACCCAATAAACATTGTTTTTGGTCTTCTCCTGGCAATGCCAGCTGCAATGGACTTTTATTTTTTTGTTCTGTGTCATTTTCAATCCACGTACAAGTAATTAGGAATTTATAGTTTATAACCCTAATATATATATATATATATTCAAGATTTCCTTATGAATATCAGTGAGTTGTCACTATGGAGGGATTGCAGGAAAATGTCTAGCCACAAGCATTTCACAGAGTGCTGAAGGGTAAGTTTGAGACATTTTTCAGTTGCAAGGGACCCAAGCCCCCAATCTAAATGAAAAAGCAGAGAGGGTCTCCAATTCATTATTTGAGTACTAGTATTTAGGAACATTTTCTTTTTGGATGTGATGTGATATTGTGATCTATATGTATATTTTCTTTTTGTTTTGAGGTGACAATCTGGTGACGTTGGGCCATGTTCTCGTTCTCGTTCGAACTATGATGAATTGCTTCGAGTTAGGATCAATTTGAGTTTATGAATTTCGGATTAGTTTGAGGTTTTTTCAATCAAGGATTAGTTTGAGTTGGAATTGTATTAAAAATTCTATTTTAAATCAATTTTAAGTTAAAATTGTAATGAGCTTTTTTTTTTTGAAAGGTGTAATGAGCTCTTTGGGTGATATTGTAATGAACTTTTAAGCGTACTTAGAATAAACTTCTGCCGTTTGTAATTGTTGATAATTATATATTGTGTTACACTTGTTCATAATTTGAGGCTGGGGTTTCATAGGGTCAAAAGTTTGAGCTCTTTATAGCCTTTTATTTTGGTTGTCATTTGACACATTGGGAATGTTGCAACTCGTCAATAAAATTTTGTATAAAGTAAATTTTGTTGTTGTCATCAATAATTGGTGATTAGCTTTTGTGTATATGTGCATTTATTATCTTCTTTTTTTTAAAAAAAAAAATAATCTTTTTAGGATTTCTTTTTTGAAATTACGATTATTTGTTGTTTATGTTGATGGAAAAAAATTATCTATTTAACTATAAATATGACATGTAATTATAAGTGCCGTCTTATGGTAAATGAAAGAAAAAAATCTTAAGAAGTATTATATTAAAATTGGAACCTAAACCTCAACATTAGATTATTTGATTTTTAATTGAACAAAAAAAATCCTTCAATTTAAATTTCATTGGCTTTCTTATTTACTAATTTTCTCGTAAATTTTTAATAATTTTATTCACTTTTTCTGTTAAACTAAACAAATACCGTATCACCGAAATAAATCCCATATCACCGTAATGAGATGTTAAAACCGTCAAATTAAACAAATCTCAATCACCGTAGGGATCTCCAAATGAGACCACATATAATCAGGTTATTCATGACGATGGGTGAAAGAAAATTTTACTTAATGGAAAGTAAAAACCAAGAAAAAAAAAAAAGAGAAACAGTTCCCAGTATCAATTAACATTCTATTATGCTTTCTTACTCTTTGCAACCTCTAGGTTTTGAAGACTCTCTGCATCTGTTGCACCTTGATTTTGAATCTGATCCTTCTTCTGCATCGATAAGGGTTACAACTGGTAGCATGATGGGACATCAGACTATCGACAATGGCTGATGCTTGATGAATAACAAATTTTGCCCAGCTATACTTGATCTTTTATTTTGAAGAGCAAATTATAACTAAAACAACCACATGAGAGACAAAGCTGATGATTCAGAGCAATATGAGATCTACTGCTGCACAAAAAAGAAATTCCATTAATATAACTATAGATCTATAACAAGTACCCATAGTGTAGAAAAAACTATTATGAAAAGGGTTTTGGTGATTTTTTAGCTAAAAATGGCCAAAAAACTTTCAAAATTAATTCCTAAAGGCAAAGACGAAGAACAATATAAAGAAAGAAAGAGCAGAGCTAGCAGAGCTATCAAGTGATATCTATAAGATCGAGTTCTTCTGTTAATAAATTCTTTCACGGGTTCATAATAAATAATATGTGTAAGCTTAAGATCAATGTTCTGAATATATTTTTGAAAGTGATTAAATAAATTTCATCGTATTCTTAGAAACTGAGGCCAAGATAAGCTCAAAAAACAATGATTCCTCACTGAGTATATGTCATTAGCATGGTTCAGATTTCAGATATAAGCTTTTCGCATGGACTTAAATATCCATTAATTGGTGGATATATCGATAGATATATCGTATATCCGCGGGTCTTGATATAAAAACAATAAGTTGTATTTTTTTAATAATATTTCGCATAAAATATCGCGATATCGAAAAATATCCACGATATTTAAGAAAATGTTTCCGTCTCGAAAGAATTCATAATGAAAACAACGATATATTCAATATTATCAAAATATTTGAAATATCCATGAATATATCGATTTTATATAAAGTGAAAAAATTAGTAATATCATAATTCATATAAATAAAAAATTTACAAAAACTTAGTAAATCAATTATTTATTTTTTATGATAATTTTTATATTATATATCTTTAATAATAAAATGCACAAAATAATGCATGTGTAAGACAATTTAGATGAAATAAATAGAAAACTAAAAGTTTTTGAAATATTAAACGAGTAAATTCAATAGCACAATTACATATTATATTTTTCACATGTGAACTATAAAATTTTACATATTTTTTGGTCGTGTATAAAAATACGAGTCATATTCTACATATTCAGATAATTATGGAACGAAAAATTTTCAAGATAGTTGGTCTCAATCTCACTCATCTAGTTATGATCCATCAAGTGCGTATGCTATACCACATAAACATCAATAATCATATATGCATGATCAATAATATGAATTCCAAGTTCCATATGCAGGTGAGTCTCAACAAGTGGAGTTGAACCACACAGAAATTTGAACATTATATTACGTATCATTATAAATGCATCGGTAGAGATACTTATTGTGAATGGCTAACAAATTATTATCGTCCAACTCCAAACTTTAACAAGTGGAGTTGAACCACATAGAAATTTAACGTGGTATTGAAAATTATATCATGTATTTATTATTATTTTAGGACAATATGAATGTTTGTATTATATAGTTTAAATAATTATATATAAATTCAACTTTTCAATTAGGTAGAGGGGTTTTTTCATCAATTTGTATACTTTATACAACTTGATTTTTTCCCTCATTATATTAATAAAATAAGTGTTCATAAAAAATTATTAGACTTATTTTTACTTATTTTAATTTTTTTCCAAATAACAGCTTTTCATCATTAATTCATTATACAATATTTAATCAATAAATTGATGATATTTTATGATTATATAATTAATTTAGATTTATTTTAGTGTTATATAGTATTTCTAGAAAAAGTACAAAAAATTTCTAAAATTTAATATAAATTTCTATAAAATTTTAAAAATGATATAATTTTTTTTTTCGAATTGGATATATCTATTAATATATCCATAATTTTAAAACATCGATATGATATATGATATCAATATTTAAATCCTTGCCTGTCAGAGCTTGCAAAAATGATGGAAAACAATAATAACGTGAACGTCACTGTTATTGAAAGAGATGCTTAGACAAAATTCCAAGTCCGTAATTTTACAACTGGACAATAGTAGGTCTACATTGCTAACAATTTAAGGCCCATTTTCCACCAAATAATAAATTTTTTATTAATAAAATTAAGATAGTACATTTGAAAATATTACAATGATTACAAATTTGCAAGAAATAAAAACAATTGCGTATGATATTGTAATCAATCGGTAAATATTTGTTCGACTAAAAAATAATTTTTTGACTTTTAAATGGATATGATTTTGCAAACATTATTAATAATTTTTTTTATAATTTTCAAAAAAAATATTGAAATTTCAAATGTATACTAAAAATTTCATAGAGGAAAACACACTAATTCCTATCCAATTTTTTTTTTTTTTAAAAAGCAAATAAAGGGTTTTATTTTATGAAATAAAAAATGATGTCCATTTTCTCATTTATTCATGAGCTCTACATTCTTCTTATTTCACCACTTTTCGACTAAAATCAAATTGTTTTATAATTTATAAGTATATTACATATGTAGTCACTTGTAATTGTATAATTTAGTCACTTTATCCTATGCAGTTTCAGTTTATCAGTTTATCAAATTAACAATTTAACTTATTTATAATATAAGAAATAAATATTTGTCTGTATTATTTATAAGGTACGTGGTATGATATGTCAGTATATATATAGTAGTAAAGTGATAAATTCATACAAGTATAGAAGGTAAAATGATAAATTTATACAGATATAGGTGACTGAATCTCCTAAATAGATGTTTATATAATAGATTATAAATAAATTAAGTTGTTAATCTAATAAAATTAAAAGTATAAAGAGTAAAGTTATAAATTAATGTAAATATAGATGACTACATGTTTGTGCCTAATTTATAATACGGCCCAAAACGGATGAGCCAAGTGAGGCCCACTCAGGTCAGCTGCACTCCTAAATAGAAAAATTGAAAACGTGGCCTAGTGTTCTTCTGGAAGATATTTTTTAGTGTTGTTTGTTTGAAGCGCGGAATCTATCCGTTAATATAGTTGTGATACAGATTACAAGAGAAAACACACACCAGAACTTATGCTTTCAGAGCTTTCTTTTATTTCACCATTATATTTTACAGTAGCTGCAACTACAAATCTCTGAACAATGGCTGCTGCTGCTGCAACTGCTCTGTCATCACAGAGCCTTCTCCATCACACATTCATTAGTACTAAAAAATCCTACTCTCTCATTTCAATCCACAAATGTTCGGTTCGTTTACGTGCAACTGCCCCTAAATCATCACCGTCGCCTCCAAAAACCTCCACTCCTCCTCCTTCCGTAGAAACTCCTCCGCCTCCGAAACCTAAACCCTCAATTTCTCCTAATCAACGCTCAGCTCCTAATTCCGATTCGTTTTCTGGCTTTATTAGCCGTTTAAGGTGCATTATCTCGTTAATTAACTGTAAAAATGGTTCAATTCAATATATATATGTATATATACACGCGCGTTCTAAGTGTTTTGTTGTTTAAAATTGTAGTGATGGATCATTATTTAGGGTTGATGAAATTGGTTTGGAGATTTTATCAATTGCGTTACCTGCTGCACTTGCTCTTGCTGCTGATCCTATTACCTCATTAGTTGACACTGCTTTTGTTGGTCATTTAGGTAATTTTTATTTATTTATGTTTTTAGTTTAATTATTATAAGCTCATGGATAGTGAATTATTAAGTTTTAATTAGAACTGTTTGTTTGTTTTTTTTGGATTGATTATAGGATCTGTTGAATTGGCGGCGGTTGGTGTATCTGTTTCTGTATTTAATTTGGTGTCCAAGTTGTTTAATGTTCCATTACTCAATGTCACTACTTCATTTGTTGCTGAAGAACAAGCATTGCTTGCTAGCAAAGGCAAAGTCACTTATGACGGTGGTAATAGATATGTATATAAGAAACATTGTTTGAGAAATTGTGTTGTGCTTATTGTTGATTTTTATGTTTTTATGGTCATTTAGATTTTGAGAAGAATCAGAACCAAGGAAAAATTTACCTTCCTGCTGTGTCAATTTCTTTGGCGCTTGCTGCTTGTGTCGGTATTGCTGAAGCTGTTGCACTTTTTTTTGGCTCGGGCTTCTTAATGAATATCATGGGTATACCTGCTGTACGTCATTCTTGTTTATGAATTTTTACATTTTGTACTTTGTTCTTTCTTTCTGTTGTTCTTTTTTTTTATGTGATTGATGTTTAGAGTGGATGAGGAGTTTTCCTTGTAGTCTCCACATCTGTGCTATTGAACTAATCGGTGATTTGATTATTCTTAGATTCTTTAGATTTTATTTGTATTTTGGAATAATCAAACTGATGCAGATTCTCTAAAGGTTGGTACTTCATTAAGCACTTTGTTTTTTTTTTTTTTTTTTTCTAGCATAGAAAGGTTATTGAAGCCATAAGACTTAGAAAGAAGGGAATCACATTCTTCGCAAAAAGTTTGTTGTTGCCAAATTTGGGTGTCTTGTAGTATGTTTGTGGTGTTTATGGGTGGAATTGATGGTTTAAAGGCCATGGATATACTATTCTGCAGTACGTTTGATTTTTTGTTTTTGGGAAGATGGCATCTGTCCTGCATTTTGATTGCTAGCTTTTGTGACTTGCTTGTATAAGATAGTTATTCTAAGAAGAAAAAGTTTTAAAACTGATGTAGTTGCACATTTTTCTTGAGCAAAAAGATGTTGGTAAAACACCATGACTTCTCACACAATCTTTCCTATAACAGTAACAATGTATGTTTTGTATTGTGAATTTGTGGATGCATGCTTAAGTCTTGCATTGTAAATATTTTGTTATGACAAAGAATGCCATCTGAAGATTTCTTTCAAATTCTCTATGTTATAGGATTCACCAATGCGAGTTCCAGCTGAGACTTTTCTTACTTGGAGGGCCATTGGTGCTCCCCCCATCGTAATTGCACTTGCTGCACAAGGCACCTTTCGTGGATTTAAGGATACAAAGACACCTCTTTATGCCATTGGTACAGCACTGTCCGTTTTTTTTTTCGTGTCTCTTTGTTCTAATCTTTACAAATCTGTAAGGTACAAACACATTTTTTTTTATGTTATTACGTCGCTAACAAGGTTAATAACATGCATGTAAATAATTTCAAAGTACATGCAGCTGCAGAGCTTGAAAATTTTAAACTACAGAATTTGCATTTTTTTTATAAACAAAATATAGCTGTGCATATAAATAATTTCAAATATTCACTATAGACTCTGCTATTTTTTTGTTAGCCATGCATATAACAATGCTATTATCTGGACTATCAGGTGCTGGCAACTTACTCAATGCAGTATTGGTTCCAATATTTATATTTGTGCTCGGTTTTGGCATTCGTGGCTCTGCTATTGCTACAGTGACTTCTGAGTATGTCAGTAATGTGGTAAACTTAATAAAATCAGTGCCGTTCATGCATGATAGCATCTATTTTAGAAACTCGGGGTTAATTTTATCTCACAATACTCATTTTTTTTTCCAGATATCTTATTGCTTTTATCCTCCTATGGAAATTGAACAGCAAAGTGTCATTGATCTCTCCAAATATTGATGGGAGAAGAGTTCTCAACTATTTAAATTCTGGTAAACTTTCTTTCCAAGTTTTATAGCTTTCTTCTGCAATCTCAGAAGTTGTAGTATCCATTTGAGTTGTTGGAAAAATTCTGCTTTATGAAACCTTGGGAAACTCAATTGTCTGTTGAGCCAATTGTATAAACAAAATAATACAGAGTATAACATACTGAAGGGGGGAATCCTGACTACTGGTGAGCATAGAGGTGCATCAAAGAGAGTTATATGGTTTCAATAGATTTCAGAGGAAAAGATTGCTGGTCATTACATCTGTTTATTTATAAATGAAATTGCAACTTAGCTGGAAATACACATTGTGCAACGATGTATTTCTCTAACCCAAATTTCTCATTCAACTAGTTATTATTCTCTCTTGAACTTGCAGGTGGTCTCCTTATTGGCAGGACCATAGCAGTGCTTTTAACAATGACTCTATCTACATCCATGGCAGCTAGGGAGGGGCCAATACCTATGGCTGGTCATCAAATTTGTATGCAAGTTTGGTTGGCTGTGTCACTGCTTAATGATGCTTTAGCTCTAGCTGGTCAGGTAAGTAGTATGGAATTTTGTTTTTACTTTAAGTTTCACACAAGTGAGGAGAAATGAAAGCCTATGCACATCT
This sequence comes from Macaranga tanarius, assembly GCA_949673435.1. Classification (NCBI taxonomy): domain Eukaryota; kingdom Viridiplantae; phylum Streptophyta; class Magnoliopsida; order Malpighiales; family Euphorbiaceae; genus Macaranga; species Macaranga tanarius. The sequence continues at coordinate 3,834 of CATIWO010059325.1, read as the reverse complement.
GGTTCCCCAGCTAACCAAAATATGGGCTGTTGCTACAATTATAAAGCCAAGTGACCTTTTGTGTGGAAGTTTTTTTTTTCTTTTTTTTTTCCCTTGAATAACTTAGTACATGATTTAATGTTTTTGTCATCATTTGAAAAACCAAATACCAGTTGCATCCATAAATATGCCAGATGAGTTTCCATCATTGTGATCATGTCTTCTCCATGGTACATGCCTTAATGCGTGACAGTTGAGAAAGAAGAGGAAATTATGTTTGCAGTTCATCTTACACTTGTTTGCAAAATCAAGATCTTACCTGCATTATAACTCTATCGTCAATTGTCTTGATTTCTTCTTGGCATTTTCAACTCTAAATGAGATGGCAACCCATGCCACTTTTGAGAGTCTTGGTATTTCCTGAAGTAAGAGTCAACCGGAACAAAGTTACTCAAAAATGGATATATATATATATATATATATATATATATATATAAACTAGCTGGAAATGCTTGGCAAATTACCTTTCCTGTTGTCATGGAAGGAAGACAATTTACACATAGGAGCATGTTATCCAGCAAATAGTACTTGAGCTGCTTGCATACTTCATATTACACAAAGAAGTGTGCTGAGGAGATTGGTGCAATATTTCCATCCCAAGAGTCTTTGGTTCTATTGTTAATAATTAAATATTATTTTGCAGGCTCTTCTGGCCAGTAGTTTTTCGCAAGGAAACTATGAAGAAGCACGTCAAGTTGTATACAGAGTTCTTCAGGTTTATGGGTTTTTTAACCATTGCACCATTTTCAGTTTAGATCAGTGTTTTTTATCATTTGAAGTTGCAAATTTACCTGATTATGTTCTATTTTGCTAATACTTGATTGTCAAGCAGATTGGTGCAGCAACTGGAATTGCTTTGGGTGTGATATTATCCCTTGGGTTTGGAGCATTTTCTACCATGTTTAGTACAGATACACAAGTTCTAGAAATTGCTTGGTCTGGTATTTTGGTAAGGACAATTCTTCTAAGTATCTTGTTAGAAAACATGTTAGGTCCTATTTTTTTTTTCAACGAATATGAAACACACAAGTGCAGAAATTTTAAAAGAGAAACAGAGGGCAAGACATTGATTGTTGCTAGGCTAGGCATATGCCTCATCAGTTGTTAGCTCTACTAATTTGGAAACAGAAAATAGTAATAAATGTGCAGATATTATATTTTCTTTTGAGATAAAAAGATTAGTAAAGATGGACTTTAAACAAGTAATTTTATTATCATGGCCTAACGAACTGTAGAGAGTTTAACATAAACATGTGAAAAATAAAAGAGAAGTGAAGATAAAATGTGCTAAAAAAAATAAAAGAAGAAATAGGATGATGGTTCTCTTCGAGCTCTCTAATTACAGGTCCCCTGGCCATGCCCTGGAAAATCAGTAATTGTAAGATACACAATAACACAATGTCCTGTACATTTGTACCTAATGCACTGCTGGTTTAAAATTCCAGTGCTTGCAATGAAGGCCTACAATTCATGTTATGTGGCCTGATTCTAAGTTCTATTTAGAATTTTGTGCCTTAGGTTCAATAGAGACATGGTTAGAAACCTCTTTTAAAGCTTGTAGTGCTGGCTTTATGGTCGGGCCAGAGATATGGGTATTTGATGCACAAAATGCTTGGAATGTTGAGTTTAAAGTCCATGGATGTGGAAGAGAGTTTCCTTTCATTTGACGTGTAAATTTCAAAATCAGTGTATGGGACAATACGATACTGTGTAGCTTTGTTCCCTAACATTGGCATGGACTAGGGAGCTCATTCGCAGAGAAGATGGGCTGGTAGGTCTGAGTTCTTCTAACCCTCTGTAGGACACATCAGGCTTAAGTAAATTTCAATAGTGAGACGTGGTTCTGCTAATAAAGTTTTATGGAATTAATCTAACAACCATACTGCATATTACCTGGTGAGTGGATCTTCTGCAGTGAACATTATTTCCCTATGATAGTATTTGGCCCATGTCTGTTCAATTGTTCAAGAAACAAGAGTTTCTAACTGTTTGCAGTTATCATTTCTTAATGTGTCCAAGTAGTAGTCAATACATTTTTTTTCTACTCTCAATTTTCAACCAACAATCTACTATCGTACATGTACTCAGGTTTCATCTTGGAGTCTCTAGTGGATTCCTAAATAAATATTTTCATTTTATGGCCTATGACATTATTTGACTATTGTAATTAACCACTTATTTCTTGGGTGAAATGTTATCATGTTCACTTAGTTCTGTTTGAAGTTAGCTTGAATTTTATTTAAGTTGTGCTATCCTCCACCATTCAGTACCATTAATTGATATTCTTTATTGGTTGGGGAATGAAATAATACAAAAAAAAATTTGAAGACAATGCTGATTTTTTCTGTGATGTGTCTCCTGACAGGGGATCATGTAATTTTTTTCAATTTTGTTTTGGTGCACTAAATGTGCAAGTGATTGCTAAGCTTATTATGAAGTTGATACTATGTTGCAGTTTGTTGCCGGGTCTCAGCCAGTGAATGCTATTGCTTTTGTTCTCGATGGTCTCTATTATGGTGTTTCGGACTTTGGATATGCTGCCTATTCTATGGTTTGCTCTTATCCCTTTTAATGTAATTTTGATAAGTGGGATGCACACTTCCCTTTCTCAGCTACTTATCTGTAATGTATAGGTACTAGTAGGACTGGTCTCTTCTGCGTTCATATTTGTGGCTGCTCCTGTATATGGCCTTCCTGGAGTCTGGACAGGATTATTTCTCTTCATGACCTTGCGGGTTGTGGCTGGAATATGGAGGTAATCATTTTTTTCCTCTACGATAATCACTCATCGCTTCATTCTTATCATCATTATCCTTTTTAATCATGGTAGCTATACCATTGAGCTGAACTTTTGTTCCCATCTTGCACCAATTTTTTTGTTAAATGTTTATTTTCTTCCAGGTTGGGCCCAAAAACTGGGCCATGGAAAATGCTCTGGGAAAAAGTGGAGCAGGAAGGTGAGTGAGATTATGCTCATAACTAAAATGAGGGTAGCGACCTGGGACACGAACACAGTGCTTAAAACTTAAGGCCACATGAGCAACTTTTATTAGCTCTCCGTTGCATCATCCTCATCATACTCAATATTTGATCTTGTTATCGAGGCTAGTTGGATTCTTTGGAGAGAGTGGTTTGCAGGGCGACTAACATCTGCGGTCGGTCAAGATGTGGCTTGTTTCTGTAGAAGGGGGCTAGAATAAAGCTCCGGGTTCGAAGAATCACTCTAAATACTTGAGCATTGAGCATATGAGAGCTAGAGATGTAAATCACTATAATTCATGTTGTTTGCTAGGTGTGAAAAGATGTAAATCACTGTAATTATAATTGGATTTTAATTATAATTGGATTTTTCTGAGTAACTTAAATTCTTGAATTTGAGCTCAGTTATTTGTTTCAGAGATACTTGCTGTGATTTTTAACAAAGCTATGGAAATATTGAAAGAGTTCTTTGCATTTTGCTGCTTCAGCAATTTGTTTAGGCTGCTTTCACGCAAGAATGCATACATTTGCGAAGCAGAAACAATATGACAGATCAATAAAATTGACAGAACTGCCATCTGTTGCATATGCAGAACAGGTTCAACCTGGTAAATTAAATTAAGACAACCCAATTAGTTAGCAACTGACAACTTATTTGAGATAGACATGAACCGATGTCTTTTTCATGGGTCATTCAAGTTTACACTCACACATGAAGGTTTTGTTACTGTGAATTTTATCTAATCACTCAAAGAAAACCTGTGAACTGTCAACTTCAAATATCAAAATGCAAATACTTTGATGCGAACAAATACA
>CATIWO010059319.1:0-24119 GCA_949673435.1 Macaranga tanarius | reverse complement strand
ATTATTTTAGGGTTTACCTATTTAAAGACCTGTTTTATATTTTGGAGGATAGTTGAATTTTTGTTGATCAATTAAAATTTCGTTTATCCCAAAATTCTGTAAATTTTGTTGCCTATTCCCTGAATTTGAGAATTGCAGGTTATAGAAGATTTTCGATTAGCATTCGTGCGTGAATCAACAATCGTAAATATTTATCCTTGATAGGCTTCCGCTATGTCAATATCCGAGGTTGCAATCCTGCTGTGACCACAAGCATGACAAATAAAATATGTCCCTAACCGTCACTACCCCTGTACTCTTGCGATGACCACAAATTGTATGTGCGATATACCTATGTAAAACTTGCAGCATTGGTGACGTGAGACATGTACTCTTGCTCTTAGTCGGCTAATAATTATCCCTAGAACCGACGTGAGCATGTGATCTCTAAAAAGCACGTACACGTGTACTAGTCCCATGAGATAGAGAATCAATATATCGATTCGACTCAACATATGTCGGACTATACAATCCTAATGCTACCCCAAACTCTGAAATAAACATAGCAAATTGCTTCCCTCCCAACCGAAAGTTAATAACCCCTAGTTTTGCATAATCAATGCCTTTTTTGTCTAAAGAAAAAGAGGTAAGAATCTCAATAAAAAGCTCGACATAACAAGGTTCTCTAATTGCCATTAAATTCTTCCAACCTTCGGCATTCAATCTCCCCTTTATGTCAGTCCACAAGCCTATTTGTTCTAAATCACTTTGGCTTAGATAACGGTTAGGCTCTATAGGAAGCGATTGAAGTGCACTAACCTTTACTTGTGTGCATTTGTTGGTGAACTGAAGGAAAGGATGGAGGGCGACGGCATCGGATGATGAAGAGGCGGCCTGAGGTGGTGGGTTTGTACGTGGAATGCTCAATGGGGGTGCCGGTTTATGTCTCACGGGTGTGCAATCTCTTTGTGCGCAGGTTTTGGTGCGTTTGGCCAGAGGAGAAGACATCTCTGGCGATAATTAAAGATAGAGATAAGAAAAAGAGGGAAAAATAAGTGGGTGAGGCCAGATTGTTGGTCGGAATAGTGATTTCGGCAGTGGAGAAGAAAGAAAAAGAGAGGAAATTGAACGGGCGCGAAGAATGAATCTCAAAATCCCTAACTATTCACTTTTAAAACCAGATGAGACACGGGTGTATTTCATTCAAATTGGGGATTCCTTATAAATACACGGGCGTATTGTAGCCCGTGTTTCCTTCTGCTAATTTTTCTTCATGTCAACACGGGCGTGTTATAGCCCTTGTTTCTTGCTGTCATTTTTGATATGATTGAATACAGTCTTGGATCCAGGCGTGTTAAAGCCTGTGTATTTCTTTGTCAGAAATAGTTATTGCCAACACGGTTTTGGACACGGGCGTGTCTCTACCCGTGTTGCCACTTTCGTCTCCTATTGCTTAATTTCTTCGTCCCTCTATCTTTCTCTTCATTGGTGATCCTAAAATAAAAATAAAAATAAAAATACTAAAATCAAAGCATCTACTATAAAAAAATCTAACTAAACAAAGAAAAATTGCATAAAATGTAAGAAAAATTGGGTTGCCTCCCAATAAGCGCTAATTTAAGGTACCTAGCTTTACCCTAATACATCAAAGCTACTTGGGATTAGAATTGGCATCAAAGGAAACATTTTCCTTCTCCCTTTCCCATAAACCTCCATAATAGAGTTTACATCATTGCCCATTCACTTTAAAATGCTCGCCTTTGTCATTTTCAAGCTCAATGGCATTATGAGGGAATGTTTACACCACTTTAAATGGTCCACTCCATCTGGACTTCAATTTACCTGGGAATAAGCGAAGACGTGAGTTAAATAACAACACTAAATCACTGACCTTAAAGTCCTTCTTCAGGATATGAGCATCATGCCATTTTTTAGTCTTTTCTTTGAAGAGTTTGGTATTTTCATAAGCTTGGAGATGAATTTCATCTAACTCGTTGGGTTGTAGCAGCCTCCTCTCTTCTATGGACTTCAAATCAAAATTTAATGTCTTAATAGCCCAATATGCTCGATGTTCTAGCTCAACAGGTAGATGACATGCCTTTCCAAACACTAACCTATATGGTGACATACCAATTGGTGTTTTAAATGCTGTACGATAAGCCCACAATGTGTCATCCAACTTTGTAGCCCAATCCTTTCTTGAACTACTTACTGTTTTTTTTAGAATTTTCTTAAGCTCACGATTTGTTACCTCCACTTGTCCACTAGTTTGATGGTGATAGGATGTTGCAATCTTGTGATGTACACCACATTTCTTTAATAAAGCCTCAAACTATTTATTGCAAAATTGCGACCTCCCATCACTAATAATATCACGTGGCACGCCAAATCTTGTGAATATCTTCTTTAAGAACTTAAGCACTACCTTTGCATCATTTGTGGGTATTGCCAAAACTTATGCCCATTTAGACACATAATCCACTCCCACAAGTATATATTGGTTCCCAAAAGAAGATGAAAAGGGTCTCATAAAGTCTATCCCCCATACATTAAATATTTCAACTTTTAGAATTGAAGTGAGAGGTAGTTCATGGCGTTTTGACATGTTCCCAACACATTGGCATCGATCACAATAGAGAATAAACTCCCTTACATCCTTAAATAGTGTTGGCCAAAAGAAACTACTCTCCAACACCTTTGCACCTGTTTTGGATGCTCCATAGTGCCCTCCATAACTTGACCAATGATAATGTGTTAAAACCTCTAGTACCTCTGTGTCTAGAATGCACCTCCTAATCATACTATCTCCATAAATTTTGTAGAGATAAGGGTCCTCCCATAAGTATTGCCTTACCTCATGTAATAGCCTTTTTCTTTGTTGGTGTGAAATTCCTTCCGATAGCATCCCTCCAACCAAATAATTGGTAATGTCAGCATACCAAGGGGTTGCTATATGATGTAGTGCCAAAAGGAACTCATCTGGAAAACTATCTCCAATAGGCTTTGGTGTACTCTCCTCTTCTTTTTCTAGACGTGATAAATGGTCTGCCACTAAGTTTTCCGAGCCTTTCTTATCCTTGATTTCTAAGTCAAATTCCTACAACAGTAAAACCCATCTCATTAGTCTTGGTTTGACATCTTTTTTAGTAAGGAGATGTCGAATGGTGGAATGGTCTGTGTAGATGATAATTTTTGACCCTAAAAGGTAGGAATAAAATTTATCTACAGCAAAAACCACCGCTAATATCTCCTAATCTGTGGTAGTATAGTTGAGTTGAGCCTCTGTCAGTGTGCGGCTTGCATAGTAGATCACATGTAGGCGATTGTCCGTCCTTTGTCCTAAGACAGCTCCTATAGTATAGTCACTAGCATCACACATAATCTCAAAAGGTAAGGACCAATCCGGGGATATAATAATTGGTGCCGAAACCAATGCTTTCTTTAACCTGTCAAAAGCACTCAAACATATATCATCAAAGGTAAATGGCACATCCTTAATCAATAGGTTAGTCAAAGGTTTGGCAATTAATGAAAAATCCTTAATGAAACGATGGTAAAAACCGGCATGCCCTAAAAAACCTCTAACTCTCTTAAGTGATGTAGGTGGTGGCAACTTTTCAATGATCTTTGTCTTGGCTCGATCCACTTCGATTCCCTTGCTAGAAATTCTATGACCTAAGACTATCCATTCTTCTACCATAAAATAATATTTTTCCCAATTGAGCACAAGGTGAGTCTTTTCACATTTCTTTAATACCCTGTCAAGGTTAGTTAAACACAAATCGAAAGAACAACCAAAAATAGAAAAATCATCCATAAACACCTCCATAATATTCTTAATTAAGTCAGAAAATATTTTCATCATGCAACGTTGAAAAGTAGTAGGTGCATAGCACAATCCAAAGGGCATACGTCTATATGTAAATGTAGTTTTCTCTTGGTCCTCAGGATAGATAAAAATCTAATTATAGCCTGAGTACCCATCGAGAAAGCAATAATAAGCATGGCCCGCTATTCTCTCTAGCATTTGATCAATAAAGGAAAGGGGAAAGTGATTTTTCCTAGTGGCATTATTTAACTTCTTATAATCAATACAAACTCTCCACCCATCTACCACTCTCTTAAAAATAAGCTCTCCTTCATCATTCTCTACCACAGTCATCCCACTCTTCTTTGGTACATATTGCACTGGACTAACCCACTCACTATCAAAAATAAGATATATATTTCCTGCATCTAGTAATTTCACTATCTCCTTCTTTACTACCTCTTTCATGTTTGGGTTTAGTCTCCTTTGCCTCTCTGCTATGGGTTTGTGCCCATCCTCCATATGTAACCTATGCATGACAATAGAGGGACTAATTCCTTTTATGTCAGAAATTTGCCACCCTAATGCCCTAACTCGCCGCCTCACTACCTCACACACCCTCATCTCTTGCTCAACACTTAGTTAATTAGATATTATGATGGGTAATGTATTGTTCTCACTTAAGAATGCATATCTCAAATGAGTAGGCAATGGTTTTAGTTCTAACTTAGGAGGTTTTTCAATGGATAGAGGTGTAGGGTTGTCACTTCTAACTAGGAGGTCAGGTTTGGTGAATGTGTTCTCATATTCTTCTTTAGTGTCAATAGCATTCCACTCTTCATCATCATTATCATAAAGTGAAAAATTTTCCTGCATAATATACTCATTTAATGATACTATTTTCATGCATACTTCATCATCTAATGGGTATTTCATAAGTTTAGACATGATAAATTCAACACTCTCATCCTCTACCCTTAGAGTGAGCTTACCCTCATGCACATCAATTAAGGTCCTACCAGTATTAAGGAATGGTCTACCTAATATCAATGGACATTGCCTATCCTCTTTAAAATCTAAGATAACAAAATCAACGGGAAAGATAAACTTATCCACTTTGACTAGAACATCCTCCACCACTCCATATGGCCTCTTGATTGAGTGATTCGCCAATTGTAATGTCATGTTGGTTGCCTTGACGTCTCCTAATCCAAGTTTCCTGAAAATAGACAAAGCAATCAAGTTAATGCTGGCACCTAAGTCACATAAACAACGTGGAAACTTATTAGTTCCAACAATGCATGAAATTATGAAACTCCCAGGATCCTTCAATTTTGTAGGAATTTTTCTTGAGATGATCGAGCTACATGTCTCTCCCAATGGCATAGTTTCGTTGTTGTCCCATGTACGCTTATTTGTGATGCCTTTAGAAACTTAGCATACTTGGGCATCTACACTAATGCCTCCGCCAAAGGAATGTTAATTTGCAATTTCTTAAATATTTCCAAAAATTTGGAAAATTGCTCGCCATTCTTTTGTTTCTTCAACCTATGGGGAAAGGAAATTTTAGGTGCTAGTGGTGGGGATGACTTTGGAACCTTATCTTCATTTGTCTCTACACCTTTTTTCATAGTATCCTCATCTTCCTTTTCAATTGAATCCTGTTCTACAACAACCTTTTTAGATGTGGGTTTGTTGTCCACCTCATCCTTTGATTTCAGCTCCTTACCACTACGTAGTGTGATGGCCTTTACATCCCTTGGATTTGTCTCAGTATTGCTAGGGAGATGTCCTTGCCCTCTTATGGTCATGGCATTGGCTAGTTGTCCCAACTGAACTTCAATGTTATGAATCGAAGAGGAGTGATTCTTTACAATTTGATCAAACTTTTCCTCCATCCTCTTTTGATTCTCATCTTGGCTCAATATTTTGGTAGTAATATCATCAAAAAATTTGTCTAATTTATTTTCCATAGATGCCATCCTATCTTGATGTGATTGTTGAAAACCTGAAGGGCCTTGAGCTTTTGCCATATTGTATTGTGCAGCCATGTTGTTGTTGTTATTCCATAAAAAAATTTGGATAGTTGCGCCACCCTAAATTATATGTGTTGGAGTAGGGATTATCGGCTTGCCTTCCTTGAAATTAGTTGCCCACATAGTTAGCTTGCTCCATACCATTGTCTCCATAATTTCCTGCATTGCAAGGGACAAATTCATCACCCATATTGCCCATCATATGACATTGCTCACCTTGAAAATTCGTAGGGGCTGTATTGGCTTTGTGTGAAAGGTTACCTAATTGCTTGGAAAGTGCAGAAATTTATGCTTGAAGGGCTGTCACACCATCAACCTCGAGCTTGCCCGAAGCCTTAGGTGCAATAGCTCGTTCTGCAGGCCACAAACAACTATCAAATGCTATTGTTTCTAAAATTGTTGTAGCCTCATCTACTGTCTTCTTCATTAATGAATACCCAGCCTTAGAATTAATGGAGTCACGAGTAGCAGGTGTAACTCCATTATAAAAAGTCCTAATCAGCACATCCTTAGGTAATCCATGATATGGATAAATTCTTTGCGCATTTGTGAACCTCTCCCATGCCTCACTCATTGACTCATGCTCAAATTGCTGAAATGAGGTAATCTCCTTCATAATTTTTACCGTATTTGAAGGTGGAAAATATTTAGCAAGGAAAGCCTTTGCTAAATCATCCCACGTCATGAACGAACTAGCCAGTTAAGTCTTTAACAAAATTTTTGCCTTATCCTTAAGTGAAAAAGGAAATAGGCACAGCCTCAATACATCTTCAGTCACACCATTCATCTTAATAGTGTCGCAAAGCTCCAAAAATTTAGCAATATGGTCATTAGGATTCTCCTTAGTCATGCCAAAGAACTGAACCGTATTCTGAATCATCTGTATCAATGATGGTTTGATCTCAAAATTGTTGGAGTTAATGGATGGCCTAGTAATGCTACATTGAGTGCCACCCAATCCTGGCATAGATGTGTCCAAAAGGACCCTATTATCAGCATGAGCATCAACCACCCTGTTGTTGTTATTATTGTTCCCATCGTCAGCCATCTTGATTGGCTCAATTGTTCGTGCTTTGTTTTTTGATTTGTCATTTGTTTGTTTTCTGTTTGATTTCTCTAACTTGGTAAGTTCTGGCATGTATATAAGCTTCTCTTTTCCCGATCGTCGGGTATTATGTATACACCTACAATCAAAACAAGATTTGAATAAAAGAAAAGAAAAATTACTTTAATCCAAAAGAAATACAATCAACTATGGTGTTAGATCGCAATCCCCGGCAACGGTGCTAAAAACTTATTTGTGTAAAAACTCTGCCAGTATATAGAATCAACAAGTAGTACTAAAGATATCGTTCCCACAGAGATTTTAATCTATTCACCTATTAACTTATCTCTAATTGTTTAAAGCTTCCAAATGTAGTGGTCAATTTAACTATAACTAACTAAAACTGAAATAAAAATAATAATTCTAATTGTGAAATCAATTAACCAAATCTATAACAACCATTAGGAAATTAATTCACCTCACATTCACTAGCTAAATCCCTTTCCCTAACTCAATTATTCATGCAAATCCTGAGTTATCGAATATCATAATTACCTTTCTCAAGGCTAATTAATTTACTTTATAATATTTAATCAAGGTCATGCAATTCAATTCTCATTGTAATTACAAACTCTAACTAATTTAATTACAAAATTAAGCTCAACTCTTATGGAATTTAATTAATTCAATCTATCTCTATCAATGAACCAATTTCATTTATGTTTATAGTTCCATTAAGACAATCATCTCTCTGTGCATAATCTCAATTAAAATCATGTAAATGCTGGCCAAACATAAATAAGCATTATTCTCAATAAACATAATTTTTGCATGAATAAAAGATTTATTGAAAAGAAAAAATTAACTAACTCATGTTCAGATCCCTAATTTCCTAATGAATAAAAAAATCTAGCCTAGCATGATAAAACTAAACTCTAAAAATAAGTAAAAGAAATTCATCACCAATTATAAGAATTAAGAAGAAGAAATAGAAATTCAATCTCTTGATCTCTTTAATATTCAATCTTCACTCTTGATCTTCAATAATGCTCTAAATGTCCTCCTTTTTTTTTCTGTCAAAGATGATTTTGTTCATGCTCTATCATTCCTTTTATAGTTTTTCTTCAATTCCCCTTAGATTAGGGTTTAAAGAAGTCGATCTTATCCTTTCTCTTACGCACACACGGCCATGTATATTGCCTACACGCCCATGTCTGCCTTATATTCAACATCCGGGCATCCACACGGTTATGTATCGAGCCGTGTCTCAAGTATACAAATATGGCAGCGCATCACACGGCCTGTAATACGAGCATGTCCGGACCCATGTTCAGGGTATTCAAATCCTCCAGCAGACTACACAGGAAGACACACGGGCGTGTTGTTTTCCGTGTTCACAATAGCTTCAAAAATCGACTTCATTTATTCCCAATCTTCGATTTATCCTCACCCAACATTGATTAATGACCTATAAACACAAATTAAGTATAAATATCCTATCTATACACAAATTAACACAATTAAACACAAAATTAATACAAATTTCCTACATAAAACATAATAAAATACACCCTAATCAAATATTTAGTAGTTAATTATATTACTTAACTTATCAATTATTTTTGTAATTTATAAAAATTTAAAAATATATATATATATATATATATATATATATATCATACATTTAATAAATAATGCACATTTTAAATTTTAAATTTAAATAATACATATTTAAATATTATTTATTTAATACTAAAATATATCAATATAGTTAATAATCATAAATATTAGTAAAATTAAATATATGTTCATACATGTATAAAAAGTTGAAAAGCATTAATACATATATTAAATTTAAATTCATGTGCTTAAAATTTAAAAAATAATAGAATACTAATAAAATTTTTTAACATGCATTAATATATTTTTTTATTTTAATAATATTTTAGTTATGGATGGTGCACGGTGCGATACCAACAAAAATTTTTTCTTTAAAAAAAATGTCCCCATTTACAGGGAGTTGTTATTTTGGAAGAGGGGCAAATTGGTAAACGTCGCACTGTGCGACGTGACTGTTTACTTCACATAGCGCGACGTGACTGCTCACGTCATGCAGCGCGACGTTTACCATTACCTTTTAGTTATTATGTAAATATTATTTATTTTCAAATAATTCAATAATTAAAAATTTAGTAATTAAATTAATGTATTTCAATGTTAAATATGTGATATATTGTAACACTCACAATCACATCCATATACATGGCATAGAAAATTTTTTTCTCAAATAATATATACATATATACACTAATTCATGAACTCCACATATTGATTACTTATGGGCACAATACATTAATTACTTCTCATCATGTTCATCACACATGGCTAAATTGTATTCATAATATCATTACAAAATGTCAAAATGTTACATGATAATAAGGATGGGGTATGATTGCACCAAGTTTGCCTCTAGCCCACCTGAGATCATTACCAAATGTAAACTTCAAGTTTTATCTAACTATATCCTGAAAAATGTAGTTGCAAAGGGGTGAACTTGCTACTCAATAAGTAATTACTAATACAATTATATATATCAACTTCTCAAGAACTAATTAAGCTAACGAATACATCAAGTGTTTAACGATCTAAAATTCAAGCATTTAATATAACCTAGAGGTGTATCATGATTGTGAGCTTAAGAGTTTTAATTATAACAAGAAGTTGAGGTCAATTAAGAACCAAAAGAATAAGTCACCACAAAGCGTTCCGTGCCCCTCACGGTCTGCCCTCACGATCATGACCAAAAGGGTCATGATCGTGAGCATCTCCTCACGATTATGAGGGAGGCTGAGTTATTGTTCATAACTGCCTGCGCCGCTCACGATCCACCCCTCACGGTCGTGATGAGCTTGCTCACGATCGTGAGATGCCCATCACGATCGTGAGGGTCCCTAAATTCACCATACCACACTTAAAACAATTATTTAGCAAGAGGAAACATAATATACCTGAAGGTAAGCTTAAAGTTAACAGAAAACACCTCAAAAGTATATACAAACACCATAATCTCGTTCTCGAACATATCACATTCAAATAAATTACAATTCCAATCATACATGTTCACACTTTCAACTCATCAATGGAAATAATCTAGAATAAGATTCATATGCAAGCATGAATTCAATGAACACATATCAATTTCACCATTTGGTATCCGGTCGGACCCATTCTTACACAATTACCTCACACTTAGCCAATATGGCTTAATCTCACACACATCATAGACATGCTAAGCCGTCCGGCTCATCCTCACATAATATTATCGGCATGTCACTCACAAATAGTATGCCATAACCGCCTGGCTCATTTTCACACATTAAATGGCATACCTCACACATGTATCGGCAATGCCAACTGCCCGACTCATCCTCATACGATATTATTAATGGCATACCGCTCACATGTTACCACTCGACTCATATCCTTACCAAGAATCACACACGTGGCCACCCGGCTCATACCTCACATTTCCACACATCATACTCACATATCACCACATTTCACACTTTAGGTGTACACATTTCATCAACTGTATTCAATAGCAAATTTATATATTTTCACTATATTACATCACATATCTCAACATCAATATATCATACACATGTATATGCTTTACTTAAATTCCATAATCCAAATATAATAATACTATTGCATATAAGAGAGAACTAATATATATATAATAAATTAGTAATCACTTACCAAAAGTGCTTCCAAACTTCAATAAGAGTGTTTTCTCCTAGTTGGTGGTATCTTCCTTCCTTTTTTCAACTTCTACATGTAATCACATATCAATCACACATAGCCACATCACACACTTGCACCCAACTCAATTAGATGCAACTTATTATTCAAAATTTAACATATCCAAATGATACATATACAAGTTTAATGACTGTGTTTTTTCTATTGATGCTAGAATTATGAGTCTACTTTCATTTTCAATTGGAATTTCTTAATTTGGATATGTATAGAATTATTTATGAATTTTTGAATACAATTGGGTCACACAAAACCATCAGAGTGAGTAATAAAATGTCGAGCTCTGTTAGACCCTTCTAATGATAATTTTATTAAACTCAAAACATAAAAGTTGTAGAGAACTCTTTAAAGTTTTTAGAGCATCAAACATTGCTCAAATTGGAGCTCTACAACTCAAGTTATAGCAAAGATCCTAAGACTGATTAACCATAAAAATAGAACACGAATTTTATAATCAACACAACTTAACTACAATCAACAATTATGGATACATAGCTTACCAATTGGTATTCTAAATACTTTTAAAACTCCTAGAACTTTCCAAAATTATTGCCAAATGATTAGAGCTAGATCAAATTCTCTAACCTTTCTTAAGTTCAATAATCTCTCTTATTAATATAATCCTTCCTTTAATCATCACCCTACACATGGACACACACACCACCATATATATGCACACACATTTTACCACCCACATGGTCAAAACTCAAGGGGCTTCAAGATAAAACCTTAGGAAAATTATCACCAAATATCTATTTCACCCCTTAATGAAGTGTAGATATTGCATGTCAACTCTTATACTTTCAATTGTATCAATCTAATCCCATTTTCCTTGCAATTAGGTTCCTATCCCTATTTCATAAACACCCCTATTCTTAAATTAAATCCAATACTCTACTCTATATGAAATGGAATGTATGATGAATGGATAATATATCTAAAGTGCGGGTATTACATATATATTTTAAAATTTTTATATATTATAAAAATAATTGATAATTAAATAATATAGTTAACTATTAAATATTATATATTATTAATAAAATGTAATATATTTAGGAAAATTAAGATATTTATACTAAAATTAAAAATTTGGACTAAATTTGATACAAATCGAAAACGTTTGACATTTTTATGCAAATATTTAGTTGATGTGGCAGCAGGCTCTATTAGTAGTGCCACCTAAAATGTCACGTCAATACCTCCACATTCTGACCAAAGTCAATTTTAGGCTATAATTACTACTAATTTTTTAAATCTGGCTATTTTTGTCAAAATTTGAAAAATAAACTAAAATTACAACAAGTAAATAAGGTTTAGATTTTTTGACCAATTGGCCTTAATTTTATTCTAATTTTTACGGAAAAGGTTAAAAATTATTGGGATTGACATGTTGAATAAAGATACCATAACAAAATAGTTTACAAGTCAAGCCTTGCTTCATTTCTAAGTTTTAGATCTTGAAATGCAGCAGAGGAGAAGCACCATCAAGGCCCTTTCTATTGGAGTAGAGTACGTATTCTGTCACTGTAGTTTCTCTGTACTTAGGTCCTTAATGGGTCCATAAAGTCTTGATTTGGCATTACAGAGGTGCTAAAAAAGCAGGCTGCATATATTGTTGGCCCAATATGGCTGGCTAGGACTCTATGCTTAACGCTGATAAACTTGTCATTTGATATTAGCTGAAACGAAACTAGGACATGTAAGTTTAAAGCCATTCTGACAATTTGCACAGAATCTAGAGTTGGGAAGTCTTACCTGTAGAACGTCTCCAAGGTTAACCACTAGAGCCCCTGGAGTCGGAGGAACATGAACCCATTGATTCTGATGCAGAACTTGGAGGCCACCAATATTACCTTGTAGAAGCGCAGTGAGGAAGTCATTATCAGTGTGTTTGCTCGTGCCCAAGGTCAATTCTGGTTCAGGGCATGCTGTATAGTAATGTCATAGAACAGCAAGTCCTTCAGAACAATCCATATCCTTCAAGTGATTTGGGTTCAGACCAAGTGCCTCGGATAATAATTCAAGCAGTAAGTTCCCCAGTTTAGTTACTTCCTTGCAGTACTCCTTCAGTATATCTCTACAGAATTATTAGTATCTCAGGAACGTTTATCATAAAGAAAATGGCATTACAAAAAATAGTGCCTTATTTCAATTACCTGCATGCTGCTGGCAGATCTTCTGATTTGGGAGGATCAGGAGCCATCAGGAAAAAAAATGGTATCTCTCCAGTTAGCTGCTTGAGAAGTAAACAGCTCAAAAAATAGCTATTGTAAACAATCTTTTTCGAATAATCACACGTGTAGAATTCTTTTTTCAGCTCAATATCTTGCTCATAAAATCTACGAATCCCATCCTTCATCTCCTCCAGAACATTTACAGGAATCCCATGATTAACAACTTCAAAAAATCCCCAAGTCTATGAGGCATTTCTGACTCTATCAACGACCTCCTTGCGTCGAATTTGATCATTATGAATAGCTCCAATGTCAATGACAGGAAAACTGAACCTGGCATCAACATTCTCAAGTGAACTCTTGTAGGAATCATCTAGTGGTTGATGAAAAAACTGAGGAATCTTGTTGATTCCAGCATCAACAAGTCCTTTAACACCAGCTTTAATGTCATCAAAAGCCTTTTTATCAGCCGTTGGATCCGAGTTCATTTTCTTTGCTCAATAAGGTGTAAGATCACTACTACAATTAATTTACACTTATAGCTACAAAATTTTGCCATAAATACAAAAGCTGTAGCTAAATATAATTTATAGCCACGGAAATCATAATTATATAGCTAATTGTATATGTAATTAGCTATAAAAATTAAAGTTGTAGCTAATAATATCAATTAACCATGACATAAATTATTTTGTAACTAAAAAATAAAATTTTAGCCATGATATTTAACATCATGGATAATTAAATAATATTAACTACAAAACAAGTAAATCTGTAGCTAATTATTTATAATTTAGCTTTAAACATTAAATTTGTAGCTAATTTAAATTTTAGCTATAAAAATTAAACTGTGGCTAATTAAAAATATAAATATGAAACTAAAAAGTTTCATATCCCACATTGAAAATAAGTAAAAACAAAATTTTTTTCTATTATAAATAAGTCATTAGTTTTATTTTATGTTTAAGGATATTTAAAAAAAAAAAAAAGATATTGCTACACTTAAGTAGTATTTATAAATAAAACAAAATTTTAAATTCAAATTAAAAGAAATAAAATTTTAAATTAAAATTTAACTTTTCAAAAGATTAAAAATATTATAAATTTACCATGATCACATATTTTATTTGTAGTAAATTTTACTATATATATATTATTTGCTACAAAATAATTCTTTTGTAGCTAATAATTAAATTTTTTAGTTACAGTATTTAAATTTTCGTAGCAACTAAACTTAATATATTTTTATAATTTAGCTTCATTAGTATTATTTATGTAGCTAAAAATATTTAAAACAGCTACAAAATACTTAAATTCTATAGCTAACTTTTAGCCACGTCATTTCTTGCTACGGAAAGCTATGGGGCTTATTTTTTGCGGCTAAATCATTTAGTTACGGAATTCTATATATTTAGCCACAAATTGATCCGAAGTTGTAGATAATACTAACAATGGCAGAACTAAATACATAGAAGATATTTTCAATAAAATATAAAGCTAACTAGAAGTTCAAAAGGATAGAGCATACTGTTAGCTTCTATTTTATTTCTAAAATATTGCAAGTTGTGCCAAGTTGTCAATTATTACAGGCTTACAGCTTTTGTGAGGACAAATATGTGATGCAAAATCTTTCTATGTTAAGATAATCTATCAATGTCAGTGCACAATTGGGAACCAAGACAAGAAAACAATAATGCAAATAAACAAATTGATAGCACCCTCCATTGGACTACCACAAAAGTCTAATTTGAACCAATAATTCAATGAAATTTGTACTTATTAATGGCATTTGGGTGGGATCTTAATCAATTCAGCTCTTACAATTAGACTACAAAGATGTAGCTAGTTGCCTTACATGCATCTAGTTTTCACATAACCACAAACGATAAAAAGAGTTATAAAAAACAGACATTTGCTTTAACCAGCATATACAAAATTAAATTTGAAGGCTTGCCTGTAAAAGAAATGAAATCTTAACCACTGGAGACCCCGGATAATGGAGGAACATGAAGAGTGACAAATTTAGAAAGTAGCCCTTGCATTACATGACTTGAACAGTTTATTATTGCACACAGAATATAACCAAAGCTTCTTGATGGCTTAGATCAACTCTTTGTTTGAGCGAACACCAAGTCGGATGCAGACAAGAATCCACATGTTTTAACATCAAGATCCTCAAACTCTTTCATTAAACGGGAGATATCTTCTTGGCTAATCTTCCCCATCTCTTTAAGCTTGTGCACAGCAAACTCAGCCACCCTGTGAAACCATAGAAAGTACACAATCAGTACTAAAACAACATGAAAGCTATGAATCACACAAACAATTTATAGTGTGCCAGCATAATGCACAATCAACTTACTCAGCAACTCCATCATTGTTAATATCAGCTGCATTAGGATTTAAATTTGTCATTACCCTGGTAAGGACCCAGTTAACCAGCGCCCTTTGTCTGCTTTCGACAAATTCCTCAGTAAGGTACATGAGAAGCTGACCCAGACCAAAAGTACTGGTCAGTATCCAAATTATAGCGAAAACTCGCCCACCAGTATTGGAGAAGGCTTTATCTCCATAACCCAAAGTTGTCATGGTTGTACAGACACAATAGATGGAATCAACGAAGTCAAAACCTTCAACTGTGCAAAAGAATATGGTTCCAACCAACATAAAACTTAAGAGAATAGCTGCAGCAAAAATGCACTTATTGCTAATTTTGTTGGTTTCCATCTCCTTGATGGTCTTAAATGAACCATATTTGTGATGCTTGCTCAGGGCTTCAACCAGCATCGTTTCCTGCTTCTCTACTACTATGTAATCTGCTGCTTTGCTCATTACTAATCCAAGAAGTGCCATCCCTATGACTACAAATACACTGCAAAGTATCTTTACGTAGGGAGTATCAGGCGCTAAGTCCCCATATCCTACGGTGGTCATAGTCACAACAGTGAAATATAGAGCATCAATCACTGGATCTTGTTTCTCCCCTTGGATATCATCCAGGGCACGGTAGAAGAGTGAGGTGCCAACACCAAAATAGACTGTCAAGGCCACAACCAGGTATATGACACTTGGATCGAGTTTGCCAAAGATGGATTTAGCAGGTTTTGGTGAAGCATAGCTACCAAAATTTTTGGGAATAAGGTCTGCTAGTGGAGAACTCTTAACACTGACAAATCTTTTTCTGTATGCATTCTTTGTTTGATCTATTAATCCAGACAACAACAACTGTTTTGCACCATTCCATGCCATTAAGAAAGTACAGGAAATACCTGCAAATTATTAAACATATGTTGCATATAAATGTAAACATGCAAGTCTAACAACAAATTTGACACAAAGCTTTAGCCTCTTAATTTTAAACTTTGTGACCATCAAAACATGTCTAAATATGAAAATAAATTATTATGGTTTTGAGTCTTTTGACCCATTATAAGAGGCTATTACTAATTACACATATATTTATCTATATAAATGAAATTAAAAATCATTATATTAATTTTATTTAACTATAACTGTTAATATATATTTACGGGATATATATATCAAAGGTTATAATTAAGCAGTGATTAATCTAAAATTATTAGTTCTATTTCTATAGATACACGTAGGTATACCTAACAAGGGAAGTATACTCCAATGTAAATATATCTTCATCATTTTCAATGTATTGAACTCATAATGCAAAAATAACTGCAGTAATGTAAATAATTAAATGAAAGATTCAGCAAAATAAGGAAGACAACAGGGAAATGAAGAGACATGCAAATTAGAACTCGCCTACAGTTTCTGATACAGTTTCTCCACAGCTGCTAATCTTGTGGAGAAAATCTGTAAGAAATTATTGAGCAAGAGTGACTAGTGGAAGCAAAGGCATTGAATTTATAGGATTATTCTTCCATGTAGAAATATCCACGCAAACTCTTTCCTATAACTTGCTAACAACATAGATACTGTTACCAAAATTGTCCTTTTTCTAGAGTACTTCTTCAACATATATGTATATCTTTATAAATGAAATTAAAAATTGTTATATTAATTTTTATTTAATTATAGTCATTGATATATATTATAGATATTGATACACAAAATTAATCAGTGATTATATAATTAAATAAAAATTAATATACCGGTTTTGAGTTTAAATATACACATTTATTGTAGTAATAAGAGCCCTTTTTCTAACATTGCTCCTTCACTAACATGAAATAAATTTTGTTGTTCTGTACTTTAAACAACATGTTAGCAAGAAATTTCCTACACCAATCCAAATAACAATATAATGGAATGGAATAATATCAATATGTACTTGATTTTCCCTTATTACACATAGAAGCATGCAAATTTTACGAGGCAAAATATAAACAATTAAGATTAAACATTAAATGGGTATCAAAGAAAATGGCGGTTTCCTCCCAGAATTGATGATTGTTCGAAACTTCACACATACGAGGTCTGATACAGTTCCATCTTCCATGACAAAACATCAAGAAAGTTGCAGAGGTACAGAGTTTGAGGCTGCTTTTTATTCATGTAGTGTAACTTCAATTAATCTAGCCACTTCTTTTTGTGTGTGTGTCAAGTTGTCAAATGCTACAGCTTTTGCAAGGGAATATATGTGATGCAAATATTTTCTAAGTCGGTGTATTCTCACAAACATAATATTGGTTATAGAATTTTAACTCAAGATCTTTCCTTTGAAAAGTAAAATGCTCTTTTCACTTGATCTATACCTCAAATTGATAGCACCTTTAGAGGAGTGCAATCAGGTAAAATTGACTCGAATCGAGTGGAGATTTTTTAAGAATTATAAACCGAACTGAAATTAAAAATTTAAACTGATATTTGGATTGATTTTCTATTAACCGAATAAATAATAATAAAATAAAATAAACAAAGAATTCCATTAGTTTGGTGGGAATGGGCTTCCTAGTTGATGCATGGGCTTGAGTCCCGGTTCAGGCATCGCATATTTCATATTTCAATTAATAGTAAAACAACATGCTCACCACTTTACTACAACTGCATAGTTGTTAATTTTAGTGCATAATCACCACTTTACTATAACTGCATAGTTGTTACATATATCTAAATAATATTAATTTCGTTTTCGATTGGTTACAAATCTATCGGAAAATTTCTGAATGAAGAAAAATAAAAATTAAACCGAATCAAATTTGCTCAGTTTGGTCGATTTTTTGGATACGAACGGGTCTTGCTGACCCCTAAGCACCCTTACATGCTTATAGTTTTCACTGAGCGATAATTGAGAAAAAAAACAGCAGATATCTTAATAGCGGAAAAACAGACATTTGCTTCAACTAGCATATACAAAATTAAATTTGAAGGCTTGGCCATAAAAGAACTCAAATCTTAGCCACTAGAGGCTACGGATAAGGGAAACATTACATAACTTGACTTCAAACAGTTTATTATTGTACACAGCTGATATATGAATATAGCCAAAGCTTCTTGATGGCCTAGATCACCTCTTTGTTTGAGCAAACACCAAATCAGACGCAGACAAGAACCCACATTTTTTAACATCAATATCTTCAAACTCTTTCATTAAATGGGAGATATCTTCTTGGCTAATCTTCCCCATCTCTTTAAGCTTGTGCACAGCAAACTCAGCAACCCTGTGAAGCCATAGAAAGTACACAATCAATACTAAAAGCACAGTAAAGATATGAATCGGAAAAACAATGCCATCATGTACAATCAACTTACTCAGTAACTCCATCATTGTTAATATCAACTGCATTAGGATTTAGATTGGTCATCACCCTGGTAAGGACCCAGTTAACCAGTGCCCTTTGTCTGCTGTCGACGAATTCATCAGCAAGGTACATAAAGAGCTGACCCAGACCAAAAGTAGTGGTCAATATCCAAATTATAGCAAACAGCCGCCCACCGTTAGTGGAGAAGGCTTTATCTCCATAACCCAATGTTGTCATTGTTGTACAGACGCAATAGATGGAATCAATGAAGTCCAAATCTTCAACTGTGTATAAGAATATGGTTCCAACCAACATAAAAATCAAAAGAATAGCTACGGCAAAAAGCCACTTATAGCTGATTTTGTTGGTTTCCATCTCCTTCATGATTTTGAATGGACCATACTTTTGATACTTGGTTATGGCTCTAACCAGCAACATTTCCTGCTTCTCTACCATGTAATCTGCTGCTTTGCTCATTACTAATCCCATAAGTGCCATCCCTATGACCACAAATACACTGCAAAGCACCTTTACGTAGGTAGTATCAGGCACTAAGTCCCCATATCCTACGGTGGTCATAGTCACAACAGTGAAATATAGAGCATCAATCAATGGATCTTGTTTCTTCCCTTTGATATCATCCAGGGCAGCGTAGAAGAGCAAGGTGCCAACACCAAAATAGACCGCCAAGGCCACAGCCAAGTGTATGACATTTGAATGGAGTTTCCCAAAGATGGGTTTAGCAGGTTTCAGTGAAGCATAACTACCAAAATCTTTGGGAATAAGGTCTGCTACTGGAGAACTCTTAACACTGACAAATCTTTTTCTGTATGCATTCTTCGTTTGATCCATTAATCCAGACAAAAAATACGGTTTTGCACCATTCCATGCCATTAAGATAATATAGGGACACCTGCAAATTTTTAATATGATGCACATAAATGTAAACATGCAAGTCCAGAAACAAATTTGAACTAAATAGCTTTAGCCTCCAAATATTAAACTGCACCATATGTCCCGACGTTTTGATTCTTGCCTACTCCAAATGTATGATACTGTTATTGTCACATATAGATGTATTTTTATGTGACAAATCCAATTAAGGTGTGTGATACACCTGAAGTATGCAAGAATTTCCTAACGATTAAAGAAATTATACTCTAATGTTAAAATATTTTTCATTTTCAATGTAAGGAACACATAATGCAAAAGACTACAGAAATGTAAATAATTAAAAGAAGGATAAAAGTCAGGACATCAAAATAAGGAACAGGGAAAGAAGAGACAAATTAGAACTCACTTGCAGTTTCTGATACAGTTCCTCCAGAACCAGTAACCTTGTAGAGAAAGCTTGCAAGGAATTACTGAGCGAGGATGACCAGTGGAAGCAGAGGCTTGTAATGAATTTATAGGATCACTCTTCCATGTAGAAATTTCCTGGCAAATTCTTTGGTACATCTTGCTAACAACGTAGCTGTTACTAAAATTGTCTTTTTCCACCATTGCTTCTTCTCTAGCATGAAATATATTTTGTTGTTCATTACTTTAAACAACATGTTAGGGAAATTTCTATTGTTCAAAAAAAATGTTAGGGAAATTTCTTACACCAATCCAAATATCAATGCAATGGAATAACACCAATATGTACTTGATTTTCACTCGTTATCTATTTCATTTCGATGTAAACTGATGCAAATTTTACGAGGCAAAATATAAACAATTAAGATTAAACATTAAATGGGTATAAATAATACTAATTAATAAAGTTAAAATTTGCCACCTCCCATGCATTTGACCAGAAATGGTTGATACAGTTTCATCTTCCATGACCAAAACATCAAGAAGTACAGAGATTGTTGTTCAAAAAAAAGAAATACAGAGATTGAAGACCAAGCCCAATCCGTAAACTACCGTTATGTATTAGTAATTAGATGGTCCATTTACAGGTCCATTTACTCGTACCACTCCTAATAGTTAAACGACGGAGCAGCACATGGAGAACGACGCGCAACTGCGCTACTGATTTTGTCGTTTTCATTTTTCAAGTTGTCGTTTAAGGCTGCTTTAGCTTATCAGTGTGGATGCGAGGCCTAAACCGAATGAAGCTGAGATCCCTACAAATTTAAGGTAGGGTTGGGTAGGACTCATTAGTTTAGTGTCTCATATCTATAAATAATAGAATAAATGTCTCTTCCTCACTCACTGACACTAACAACTACCAATTATAACTCTATAAATATTTACAAGCGACATTACCAACAAAATTTATTAGTGTTTTTGTACTTTTTTTTATTTATATAGTATAACTTCATTTAATCTAGCTTTTTTTTTTTTTTTTTTTTACAATGAGACTCCAAGTTCCTCTTATGCATGCAGCACTAGTAGTAAAATTCTTCGATTTTTCTCATCACCCTGTGAAATATTATTTTTTTTATTTTTTATTTTTTTGATTGACAAAGGAATCACTTTTAATTTACTCTTTATTTTTATATGTTACAATACATAATATATTACGTTTCAATATCTGCTCTTCTGGCATTGGTTACTTCTGCAAGTTTCTCTAAAAAAAAAAGGTAATAATCACAATCTAAGATTTTATTATTCTTGGTCTCCTTCAGTTAGTTGGCTAATATTTTATTTGTTCGATTATCAAAGCCAAGTTTAGGCAATAATTATTACTTATTAACTCCTTTAAAATTTTGAGCAAATAATAAATCCCTATCTTGTACTATACTTGTGTAGAACCTGCCCTGAAGATGATTTTTTTAATGCAACTAAACAATATTGACTATCTCTACAACCATACTTTCTTGAACATTACATGATTTGAATTGATTTTCTTTTTTTTTTTCTTTTTTTTTTTTAACATTGACAGCAAAGGATTATTTACTACAAATCAAACTCCATAAGATTGATAATTAGTTTAACATGATTATTGAATTACCATGCATGCTGAAGCCTTTTTTTTCTGGTTGCTAGTTTTCTTTCACAGCTTAAAATGCAACAGAGCAGAAGTTCCATCGAGGCCTTTTGCATTGAAGTGGGCATGATATTCTTTAACTGTAGTTTCTCTGTACTTAGGAGGATTCTCTTCTGATAACAACTCCTTAATGGGTCCATAGAGTCTTGAAGACATTACATCTGGAGTAAAAAAGCTTGCCACAGACACTCTCGGTCCTTTGTGATTTGCTAGCACCCTATGCTCAACGCTTATAAACTTGTCATTTGATATAAGCTGAAAAGGAGCAAGAAAATCCAAGTTCATTCTGAGCAAGAAAACTTTATAACTTCACAAATATATATTAAGTTGAAAAAGGCTTGCCTGTAGAAGGTCTCCAATGTTAACCACTAGAGCCCCTGGCGTCGGAGGAACATCAATCCATTGATTCTGGTGGAGAACTTGGAGGCCACCGACGTGGTCTTGGAGAACCACAGTGAGGAAGTC
Organism: Macaranga tanarius; assembly: GCA_949673435.1. Classification (NCBI taxonomy): domain Eukaryota; kingdom Viridiplantae; phylum Streptophyta; class Magnoliopsida; order Malpighiales; family Euphorbiaceae; genus Macaranga; species Macaranga tanarius. The sequence goes on along the minus strand of CATIWO010059319.1, from coordinate 2,093 downwards.
ATTGTCAGCATGCTTGCTTGCGCCAAGTGTTAGTTCTGGCTGAGGGCATGCTGGATAGTAATGGCACAAAACATAAAGCCCCTTGTCACAATCCATGTCTTTCAAGTGGTCTGGTTTCAGACCAAGACCTTCTGATAATAATTCAAACAGCAACCTTCCAAATTTCATTACTCCATTGGAGTAGTCCATTAATATATCCCTGCAGAATTCATAACCTTAGGTTTCAGGAATTAATTTTATACTTTAGAATATGAAATCAACATCCAAGTGTTGATTTTATACCTGAAAGCATCTGGGATCTCTTCAGGTTTTGGAGGATCAGGAGCCATATGGAAATTTAATGTATCTCTCCAATTAGCTGCTTTTGAAGCATACAAATCAAAGTTGCTATTGTAAAAAACCTTTTTTGTTGACTCACGAGAGTAGTATCTCTTTTTCAGCTCGGTGTCTTGCTCGAAAAATCCATGTACTCCATCTTTCATCTGCTCCAGGAGGTCCACAGGAATCCCATGATTCACAACTAGAAAAAATCCCCAGTACTCCGATGCATTCAGTAGTTTGTCAACAGTCTCCTTGCGCGAATCTGCACCATATACAACGCTTTGAAGGTCTATGATAGGAAAGGTGAAATTGGAATCAGCAGCAGGAGTATGTGAAATCTTATCGATAGCATCAAACGGTTGATGGAACATGCGAGGAAGTTTGGTGACTCCAGCATCAACAAGCCCTTTAACACCAGCTTTTGTGTCATCAAAAGCTTTCAATTCATTTAATCGGATATGCGCAGAGTCGGAGGAGTTCATTTTGCTTTTAATCTAGTGCCAAAACAATAGCAGAGTTAATATGGTATAGAGACAAGAATCTTCGGTGGAATAAATCTCTAAGTCATTTAAATTATTCTCATTTACAACAAACTTTTTTTTTTGTTTGACTTTTCTAAAAATATTAGTACATGATGCTTTTTCAATATTAAATTTAAAAAATATTATTAATAATTGTTGGAATGCGTTGACAAGAGTTATTCTCGCTTAAATGATATCTCAAATTCAAATTATAGTGTATGCAGTCACATTAAATTAATTATTGAAATCATTTAAGTAATGTATCGGATTGAAATTATAATATATACAGTCGTATTAAATTAATTATTGAAATAATTTTTTGAATTCAATATAGATTTAGATAAAAAAAAAAAAATTAAAAATGCATGTCCCTATCAGTTTTATACCACTTGCAGTATAATATAAAATGAAGAAGAAGAAGCTGAATAATACAATCCAAGAACTAGAGTTTGCTAGCAAGAACTCTTTTTTTTTTTTCTTTTTCTTTAATATTGATTCGGAACATTTACCAAACAATTTCAAAAGGATACCAAATTGACCAAAGTTTAAGCATACAACAATTGTGTTTTGCTATCACTCTCCCTATGTAAAGTTTATGATTGAAAAATATCCAGGACTGAACATTTTACACCAGAAATATAATATGACAGATAAATGTAAATTAACCTAGGGGCGTGCAGGAAGCGAATCGAGCCAAAAACCGAATTGAAAATCTACAATTTTTAGTTCAGTTTGATTTGTATTTTTACAAAATCAAAAAATTTAGTTAAATTTTTTTTGATATATATATAATATTCAAATGTTTTATAGAAATACATGTGATTTGATGGAAAATATATTTATTTGGTACATGAAGTCTTAAGTTTAAATTCCAAAACTACCTTTTTTTTATGTTTTCATAATTCAGTTAATCAAAAACTGAATCAAATTGATTGGTTTGGTTCACTTCTTGAAAATTAAAAAAAAAAAAATTGATCAATTCGATAACTGAACCGACTGATTGCACAACCTTCAATTAACCTACTAAAACTACTAGGCCTAATACATCGTTTAAATTTAATATTTTTATTAATTTATTATCTTAATTTATACACTAACTATTTAAATATCTTAAATCATTAAAAATAAAATTTTTCTTTAGCCAATAGCTCTTGACCCAAAATGGTTAAAAAGAGGTAGTAGGACCAGATTAGTATCAGTATCACTAAAAAAATTGCCACTTTGCTCATCTTTTAACAGACTTTCAATAAA
>CATIWO010059306.1:0-24863 GCA_949673435.1 Macaranga tanarius | reverse complement strand
TCTATTAAGAATAAATGTTGTGGTTATTTAACCAAAATAAAATATTTATGTAACATCTTAGTTCAAGTTTATTAATTTATCTATTAGTTAGCATTATTTATTATTTTTTTAAATAGGTTATAAAATATTTTTTTATTATTTAATTTGTTGATGATAAATATATATTTAATTAATAATATAAATTCTCGAATTCCCGAACCGTACCGTTCCATACCGATCCGTTCCGAAAGAACCGAATCTTTGTACCGAACCGTACCGAAAAACTGGTACATCACGGTATTCCCGTACCGAACCGTACCGAAAACTGGTACTGGTACTGGTACTGGAGATTTTATTTTTAAAATCCCCGAAATATGGTACGGTACTGGAGAATTTTTTTCCCCGGATTTACCCGGACTGTGCTCACCCTTACTAAGAAGTGCTAACAAATAATTCAATAAATATAAAGCATAGAAGTGAAATTATGCATTTAATCATTTTTCTTTCATTGCATCTCTCGTTTTGTGTTGCAAGTAAACAAGATTTTTCTTCCAAAAAGAAAAATCATCAATAAAAGGGTTTTAATCTTAATCAATTAGATCTCATAGTTCAACCATTATATCATGAATGATCAAGTAAATTAAAACTGAAGCTTCAAAAATGTTATAATTAAAATTAAAAAGAAGCACCACAGAAAAATCCTAATTTCATCAGATAATTCTTTTGTTCTTCTTTTTTTTTTTTTTTGGTTCATCATTATTTCTTGGTGAGGCATCAAAGATGCATTTTGCTGACATGTTCAATGTAACAACTGACCCCACCACTACCGTTGTTAGAAAGTCGCACACTTAACCTTCCTAACTTAAGTACTGATGTGGTTGATTATTACTTCTTTATCTGATCATCAACTAGATAACTCTTAATAATATAAATATAATATATTCTATTATTTCTCCATCACCATTATACACAATTCTCACAATACAAATCATTAATTTACAACTGTTTTAAATGATATCGTTTAATTACCAAATATCCTAACGATATATACACTATTCTTGAGATTCTTCACTGCTCCCGCTTCTCTTATTAAATATCTAGCTATCTTCCAGATAACCACTCAACTCTGAAAAATTTAATAAAAAGAAGTGATTAGTATTTCCGGTGGAAAATACTCAGTGAGTGAGCAAATTAACAAGAAACAAAATATTTTAGTAAATCTCGATATCTGATTAGATGAAAGCTTAAATACACCATTTAGTGTGATCCAATTTTATACCAAACGTAATACCAATAGATTTTATGCATATGTTAACCTAAGTGTAATCAACACTTAGACCAATATTAACTCAAATAGCAAATCCCAATTAATATATGTATCCGGCCCCAGGTAGCAGATAAACATAATTCTCAAATATAGTCTTATATTTACAAGAGAGAATGTATACCCAGCCTCAAGCTACGACTATATATACTTACATACTTAACCACTTTACATTCATAGGGTAGTATGTGTATTCGGCCCCAAGCAATGATTATACACACTCACCAACCCTACATCTATAAGGTAAATTGTGCACCCGGCCCTGACAATGGCTATACACATTTACTAGCTCACAATCTACAAGGTAAAATGTGTACCCGGCCCCAGGCATCGGTTGTACCCATCTACCAATCCTGTCACGTTCCCAATATGGACTTACTATCTATTAATACCATATACATTGATTCTCATAATGATATCAATCACTTGTGAGTTGCTGTGTCCCGGACACAATCTTACATCTAATAATTTCAGTATATTTTCAAATCTGTATATGTTTCTGATCATTCAAAACTCTGTATTTACATCGTAAATCACATATATCACAAATCTAGGTTAAACACCGACCAGAAACAATTCAAAATAACATTTTAAACTACTGAGGCGTCAGTATAGTGGAGAGGCACCACCTCTATAGCCACTGAGGTGCCGCCTTATTGGCTTGCTTAGGCATCGCCTTATTACTCACTAAGGCGCCGCCTTATTACTCACTAAGGCACTGCCTGAGGGCCTAAAAAGGGCTGAGGCGTCGCCTTTATAGCCTCTGTGCAATCAGGCACTACCTGATTGAACCTTTGCAACGTTCAAATTTTTGAATCTTCTGTAGATACGAAATTTCCAATTTAAATCAATTATAAATTCACCAAAAATTAATATATAAGCAAAAAGATTGAAGAAAAGAAGTCCACTCACAAAAATATAAATTCCTTCTCTTTTTTCTCTCCTTCCGGTAGTGTTTCCTTCATTTTTTTCTTCTTTTTCTTATCTGTGTCAATGGCAGTTTATGCCAAATTACACTTTAGTCCCCCAATTTAAATTTTTTCAATTAAGTCCTTCCTCCAAACTTATTTTCCTTACAATTTAGTCCTGACTCAAAATAACTTTAATTATTCGGGTACAGATATGACAATTCTCCTCCTCTAAAAAGAATTTTATCCTCAAAATTTGGAGAATACTCATTATGTTATTACTAAAAATCTCTTTATTACGACCATAATTATATTCTTCAGAATTCTCTATATCACAATTTAATTTAAGAACTTTCTTATGTAAATTCTCATACTAATAATGTACTTTTGTTTTTTATCAATAGCAACTGCTGCTAATTTAACCATCATATCTCAAGATAAATGTTTCCTTAATTTATAGACTTCCAAAACCACAATTACAATTCAAAGACTTCAAGATACACAATTCCTTTCTGCTAAAGAGTCTACTTTACAAATTAATTATACATTCTATCGCATTAAGCATTTTTTATTCTTTTCCTGCTCAGTTACTACAAAACCTCTAACTTGCTGAGCATTACCGACTATACCAGCTCACTGACCTACAAGTCCTTTTTGAGATGGTCCTATATTCGCACTTGCTTTATTTTGCACCCCTCCTCATTCATTGGGGTTTAGAGTCTACCTCCTCTTATTGAGTGTAAAGCACCTGATTCTAGCACCCTCAGTTCCATTAACACATTCTCTGGACAGTCACGAGCATAATGCCCTATCTCACTACACTGATAACACCGTACTCTTGTGCATCTACTACAATTCCTCGTATGATGACTTTTGCATTCATTACACCATGACATTACATATATTTTTCCAACATCTGCTTGTCCAGATGGTGCCATCGATTGCCTTACCAATTCTTGACTTCCTTGAGGTTTACCATTTCCTCTACTTTTAATATTTTCTTCTGAATCAGAGGTAAACTTTAATTTCTTATTCTCATTCTAAGATTGCTTGTTCATCCCCTTTTATTGCTCCACTTCTTCTAATTCCTTATCTAACCTTTCTTGTTCTATAGCTTTCTTAACCTAATATTTAAAGGTTGTGTTAGTATATAGATTAAGCTTTCCACGTAGGGAGACATTCAATCCGTCCCTAAACTTATCACTTTTCATTTCCTCCGTAGGATACACATCTTTTGCATACTGATACAGATCTTTAAACTTGTCAGTATATTCCCTAATAGTCATTAAACCTTATACCAAGTTTACAAAAGATGCTATCTTTTTCTTCTGAAATGTCTCAGCTAAATACTCCCTATTGAACTCTTCTTTAAATACTGGCCAAGTAAAAGCCTCTCCATATAAATTTCTTACCCGGATCAACCAATCATCAGCTTTATCGAACATAAGTACGTTGCTCACCTTCTCTTAATCACTTAATTGTAATATAGTAAAAGCCTTTTTTACAGTCTTAACCCATTTGTCGGCTTGACTAGAGTCTAAAGTATTATGAAAATCATATGCTCTGCACTTCTTAGCATGTTCGATAATGTCTCCTGGTTTCTTATACCTTTCTCTCTCTGACATTACCGTTGCTATTGTACGTGCTAAATCAGTAGCATTTATATATACCACTAGTAGTGCTTGCTGATTCGACACATTCATAGGCATCATTGGCTGCATTGATAATTAATCTGCGCTCTCCTAGGCACATTCTCAAACAATATTACAAGAACGGCCGGTGCCGAACTATCTTATTGTCTATCCATTCAAGTATTACACACTCTATTCCTCCCATTGCCAACTGATGCTGACGACAAAGGTGATGCTCAAGGAAATGCTCGAACCCTAGTCGAGATATTAGCCAACACTACCAACTCCGCTCTATTATTCTGGACACCATGTCCTCTATCTCTACCTCGACCTCTACCACATCCACGACCATGACCTCAAACTTGACCTCCTATATAACCACCTCTAGTTCTTGCCATCTCTCTGAAATTCAAAATTAACATAATCAATTACAATCAAAGCTCATATCTTCACTAATATCCATCAAATTCTATATTCCTTATTGTCTACATAACCTAATAACTTTTGCTCTGATACTAAAATTGTAACAACCGATCCCACCATTATCCTTGTTAGAAAGTCACACACTTAACCTTCCTAACTTAAGTACTGATGTGACCGAGTATTACTTCTTTATCTGATCATCAACTAGATAACTTTTTATGGTATAAATATAATGCATTCTATAATTTCTTCATCACCATTATCCATAATTCTCACAGTAAAATCATTATTCGGCCCCAGGTGGTAGATAAATATAATTCTCAGATACAGTCTTGTATTTATAAGAGAGAATGTATAGCCGGCCCCAGGCAATGACCATATATACTTACGTACTTCACCACTTTACATTCATAGGGTAGTATGTGTATCCGGCTCCAAGCAATGATTATACACACTCACCAATCCTACATTTATAAGGTAAATTATGCACTCGGTCCCTGGCAATGACTATACATATTTACCAGCTCATAATTTGTAAGATAAGATATGTACTCAGTCCCAAGCATTGGCTGTACTCATTTACCGATCCTGTCATATCCCTGATATGGACTTACTATTTATTAATACCACATGCATTAAAACTCATCATGATATTAATCACTTGTGAGTTGCTGTGTCCCAGACACAGTCTTGTATCTCATAATTTTAGTATATTTTCAGATTTGTATATATTTTTGATCATTCAAAACTCTGTATTTACATCGTAAATCACATATATCACAAATCTAGGTTAAACACCGATCAGAAAATAGTTCAAAACAACATTTTAAACCACTGAGGCATTGGCACAGTACAAAGGCGCTGCCTCTATAGCCACTGAAGCGTCGTCTGTTCACCTTTAAATCACTAAGGCGTGACTTTATTAGCTTACTGAGGCGTCACCTTATCACTCACTAAGGTGCCGCCTGAGGGCCTAAAAAGGGCTGAGGTATCACCTTTGTGCACAGAGGCGCTGCCTGATCGAACTTCTGTAACGTTTGAATTTTTAAATATTCAACAGATAAAAAATTTCCAATCCAAATCAATCATAAATTCACTAAAAACAAATATAGAAGCAAAAGGATTGAAGAAAAAAAGTCCACTCATAAAAATGCAGATTCATTCTCTTTTTCCTCTCCTTCTGGTAGTGTTTCCTTCATTTTCTTCTTCTTCTTATCTATGTTAATGGTGGTTTATGCCAAATTATGATTTAGTCCCCTAACTTTATTTTTTTCAATTAAGTCCTTCCTCCAAACTTATTTTTCTTATAATTTAGTCATGATCCAAAATAACTTTAATTATTCGGGTACAAACATGATATTTAAAGTCATTAACAACCTCATTATGTGTAATATGCAATAATAGCATTTTCAACAAACCAATATCAAATGGTAAAGGTGTGGACATTTACTATGGAGTTCAAGGATAGAACCTCCGCCTTTCTTAACTTTTCCCTTATGGTGTTGAAAATTAACCACCCCAACTAGATGCTAAAAAGAAAGAATCTTTACACAAATAATACTTTTATTACTTAAAAACCTTAACTTTCTGTAAATTACTCGCGTGTCCCATTTGAGTAAAAATATTACTCGCGTACCCATGTAGTTCACGCTAAAAATGCAAAAAAAAAAAAAACTTAAGTGTTTTTGACTCTACCCTCTAATTACCTTGAGCTCCTCCACCTCTACCGCCACCACCACTACAACAATAGCTCTTGTCCAAATTTTTTCAACTTGCAATATTGCAAGATCTCAATTTCATGAGATTTCAAGACCTTTACCTTTCTAATCATGGAATTGGGTAGGTTAGGTTGTGTTGGCGTTTGTTTCTTCTTGATAAAATTTTGATTTTTTTCACTGAAAGATCAATGCTTCTTTGAGTAATTGCATTTAATTAGTAGATTTTATTCAATTGGTTCTCTAGCTTCTCATGTTCTCTAGCTTCTCATGTTCTTTCATCTTTTCAATTTCGTCTTATTTTTATTTTTTTAACTAGTGTTTTCTTGTTGAATTGAATTTTAAGTTAGTAATTATGGGGAAAGATAGTAGTGAAATTATTTCTAGGAGAATTTCTACTCGTTTAAGCGGTGGTGTTGCACAATCTTCTTCTTCGTCTGGAAAGAAGAAGGATATGAATTCTCCGTCATTCAAAATGAAGAAGAGTGATACTGTTTCTAAAAAGAGGAAAAATGACGGTGAATCTAAGAAGAATGATAGTGTTGCTAAGAAGAAGAAGAATTTGTCCATTAATGAAAGCTCTCCTAAAAATCTGAAACTTACTATAAGGTATGTTTGCTATTCTTTTAATTTTTGTTTTCTGAATCTGTTATTTTTCTTATTAAGTTGTTTTTTTTTTTTTAATTTTTTGTTGTTGCTTTTTGTTGCTTCTTGTTATTACTGTATATGTTGTTTTAGATTTGTTTCTTTTTGTTGCTTATTTTGATTTTTTTATTGTAATTTTTATTATTTATTTCAAGAATGGGAGTATTTTGTTAAACTAGAGGAACGTTTTAAGAGTAGGATTTTTAGTTGTATGAATTAGAATGTCATTCCAAAGCTGAAGAAGAAATTGAGTGAAAGTCAATTGGATTTGTTTAGAAAAAGTTGTTTTGGTTATTTTTTGGATATGAAGGATGTTAAATTGCAGCCTCAGGTTCTTCATTGCTTACTTTTAAGGGAAGTATTTCAATCTAAATCTGATGAAATTTAGTTTGATATGTCTAGTTTTCGTTTAAAGTTTTTTGTTAGTAAATTTGCTCTTGTTACGGGGCTGAAATATATTGATAATTTTAAGAGAAATAAGATTGGGAAATCTGTGAAGAATAATTTGGTTGATAAATTTTTTTATGGTTCTTCAAAAGTAAAGAGGAGTGATATTGAAGACTGTTTTCTCTCTACAGAGTTTGATTATGATAAGGGTGCTCTGAAATCGGCTATTCTTTATTTTGTTAGTAATTTTTTATTTTTCTGGTCCTAAGGAGAAGTTTGTTAATAAAGATTTTTTTTATGTTGTTGATGTTGATCTGTATAATGAGTATCCTTGGGGAAAACATGCTTTTACTTTTACTTTAGATTATTTAAGGGAAAGGTTTATGAGGGCTGAGAAGAAAGAAGACCATTATTACTTTTATCATCTCGTTGGCTTTCTATTGGCTTTACAAATTTAAATTTACGAATGTTACGGTTATTATGAGGGTTTGTTTACTATTTATGATGGTTCTTTGATTCCTCGTTTGTTGAATTGGCATGATTCTTTTGTGTTAAATTTCAAGAAGTTGAATTCACATATTTTGAATTTATCTTCTTCCCATGTAATTGCTTTTTTCTTATTTTTTTAGGTTTTATTTTTTTTGTTGGTTTTTATTGCTTATTTTTCTAATTTGTTATTTTTGTAGTTGAAATTGAATAATATTGTACCTACTGATACTGAAGAGGAGTCTTTACATTTGAATGGTTTTTTTGAGAAGCCAAATGTAACATCCATCTTTTAGACTACGAAATCCTGTCATATGCATTGTCTTTTATACATAGTCTAGTGGTGGATTCAATTTAAGTGGAATATATGTATGATTATAGAGAGGAACCTATATATAAGGAAAGTTAGGAGTAGATTATTACAATAGAAAGTTATGGGTTATTGTATAATAATTCTATTTTATTAAGGGGCTTAGATGTTATTATGGAGATAAAGGCTATAACTATCTAGATATTTAATTTTTTAATTAAGACTAGCATCATTATATAGACACCTAAGGGGGGGGGGGCAATTGGAGGAATTTGATTGGGTGTGAGTGTGTATGTATATATGAGCATGTAAGTGTATATGTATGTGCAGAGAATTTGAGAGGGAAGATAAGAGTGATTTTTGAGAGCTTTGAGAAGTTTTGATGTTACTCTACTCATCTATCAATAATTTTAGGAAGCTTAAGGGGATCTATTAGCCAATAGAGCATTATTTGGTAAGTTTTACATGCATTTATATTAATTGAAGTCAAGTTTGGATTATTACAATTCGGGTTCTATTTTTATGTTGCATCAGGTCTAGTATTTTTATCATATCTTGAGTTATAGAGCTCTGATTTGAGCAAGGTTAGATACTCTAGAAACTTTAGAGAGTTCCCTATAACTTTTATGTTTTGACCTTGAGCTAAAATTGCTATTAAGATGGTCTGGCATGGCTTAACATTTTTTTGCTCTTGCTGTCAGCCCTATTTTACCTGATTTTAATAAAAATCCATAATAAATTCTATACATATCTGATTTAAGTAATTCTAATTGGAATTATTAGTAGACTCATATAACTAGCTTCAGTATTATTTTTATAGTCATTGGACTTATGTGTGCATCATATGGCTATATTAAACTTGTAGTATTTAATTGCATCTAGTTGAATATGGTGCAAGTGTAATAGTTATTTTGGGAGATAGATAAATAACTATATGTAGGGGTTGATAAGGGGAAATAAGGTACTTATAATTAGAAGAAAGACCCTTTTTGAAGTTAGGAGCACTTAGAGGTAAGTAATTACTAATATATATTGTATAGATATGCTAAGCTATTATGTGTATATTTTGTGCACTTCCTTAAATGAAATTGAATGAATGTGTGGATTAGTGAATGTGATGTAGAATGAGTTCCACCCTCTTGTGTATTGATAATGTGAGGTTTTATTGGCAAATGTGAATATTGTCAAAAGTTTATATGTGTGTATTGTATAGTGGATATTCTGATTGGGTATGTTGAATGTTAGGAATATGAGCATGGATGGAATAATAATGAAATATTGTTATGATGATCTATTAATATACAAATGCATTGAATTTGTATTGTGTTATGATTTACACTAAAGTGTAATATATGAGGACTGTGAGGATATGTGATTGTGAGATGATCAAGCTGAGCCGGGCGTATAGCTACCCATGATTGATATGTGAGAAGTGAGATTAATCCGGACAGATAGTCTCACTAAATGTCCATATAAATGAGATTGGGATTTTAAGATGGGTAAGCTGAGCCGGGCGTATAGCTATCCATAAATGATATGTGTGAAGTGAGACTGATCCAAGTTGATAGTCTCACTAAATGGCCATTTAATTGATATTGAATTATGAGAAATATAGCCAATGAGGCTAAGTGTGAGATATTTATGTAAGGATGAATTCGGAAGGATATCAAACACTGAGAATGCAATATAAACATGTGAATTCTTGAATTATATGAATTGGGTTGTGAATACTAAATATATTATTAAATGCGAGTATGTGGATATTAATGGGTGTGGTGATACATATGTACTTTGAATGTATGCTTTTGAATGAGATAATGTATGAATGGGTGATGAAAGTTATTGAAATTATGAGTATAGATGCTTTGAGTTTGTGTTTGATTGAGAATCATGTATTGGTGAATGAATTTGTGATGTGTGGTATGTTTATGAAGTGTTTTTAAGCTTGATTTGAGTTATTTTTAAGTATGGAATGGTTTGAAATGCATTTGGATGGCCAAAAGAGGGTTTTGGCTAAGGTTGGGCTGCTCACGGCTGTGAGGAAGTAACCATGAGCAACCCTGCATTTTTAAAATAGTAAATGGCTCCCTCTTGGCTGCTCATAGTCTTGCTCATAACCGTGAGAAGGCTGCTTACGGACATGAGCAAGCTCCTCATGGTTCATGAGGATCCTGGGTTGTTCACTCGCTTCTTCTTCATTCAGACTACTGTGTGCACTTAATGTAGTGTCAATTGAAAAGTAACTTCATAGTGATTGTATGTATAAGTACTAGAGGTTTAGAAAACTACTTTATTACCTCTAGAATGTATCTTATATATTAGATTTAATTTTTTATCAATTTACTTCTTATGAGTTTGCTATATGTGTACAAATGTATTAATAGTTGCTTATCGAGTTGTAAGCTCACCCCTTTGCGTTGAAATTTTTTAGGACTTGATTAGACTAGAGTGTGAAGCTTGCATTGGAGTCTTAGGTGGGCCGAAACGAGATTGGTGTAACTGACCTTTATCCTGTATATCATGTGGCATTTTGTAATGTCATTGTGTATACAAGATAGTCTTATGTAAACTATAGATTGAATGATAAACTATGAATGTATATATATGATTATTTGCCTATATATATATACAAGTACTTTTGTAAAGATGTTCTTATGCCACCTAACTTGGTGGATTGTTGTCACGTGTATGGTGGTGATTTTTGGTGTCACACCAAAAATTGAAAAAGTCAATGTATCTGCTATTTATGATGAAAATATGGAAAATGAAGATGATTTCTAGTCACCTATTCCACGAAAGTCTAAAAAAGTGAAATCTATTAGTCATAAAGAGCGATCAAACATTGGTCATACTGTTGATGATAGAGATGCTATGTTGAAAAAGAAAATTGATGATTTAGAGACGAAGATTAATGAAGAAATTTCTTCTTTGAGAATTTTTATTGAGGAGAAATGTTCTGTTTTAGAATGGAAGTTAGAAAGAATTATTCAATAGAAATTTTCTTTTTTTTTCTTCTAATGTTGATAAGGATGAAGAAGATGAGAAATATAATGAAGTTGTTTTTGATATTAAAAGTAATAAGGATGGTGTGGATGAGAGAAATGATAATTTTAATATTTTTTTGGATGTTGTTACTTTGGGTAAAAGGAAAAATAATTTTGTTGAAGAGAAAAACAGTACTGATAAAGACAATAGGAGAAATGAAGAGGAAGAGAAGAGAAATGAAGAAGAGGATAAGAAAAATAAAGAAGAGTTGAAGAAAAATATTGAAGAGCAAGATTTGAAGAAAAAGGTTGAAAAGGAGAAGAAAAAAGATGTTTCAGGTATTGCTCTGCAATTTGATTCTTCTGATAGTGATTCTGATGATAGTTTTTTAGAGAATATTGATGCTATTGTGAAGAGTTTCAAACAGAGAAGGGTAAATTTTCTATTATTTCTTTTTGTTTCTTATTATTTTTTTTATTTTTATTTGTTGCATGTTATTTCTTTTTGTTGCTTTTCTCATTTTTTATGTTATTTTAATTGTTTTTTATTTATGTAGGGAGCTACACTTGAACCTGTGAATGTATCTGTTAATGAATATAACAGTTCAGTGAGAGCTATAGTTCCATATGTTGAATCTACATTTGTTCCAACTATATCTGTGGTGCATACTCTAGAAAGTTTGGCACATGCAAGGAGGGTTGTTACGCCAAATGTGAAAGTTAAATCTCCATTTGTTAGGGAATTTGATTCAGAAGCAGGCTTAAAGGATATTCGCCAGTCTTGTTATGCTCCTTGGCCTTTTAATGATTGTATTGATGGTGCTTCTGATTTTCAAGAGCTTGTTGCTTTTAATAAATAGATTAACGAAGGAGCTTATAAGCGCAAAAAGTAATAATTTTATTTGTGTTTTTTTATATATTTGATTTTTCATACATTATCTATTTTTTAATATTATTTTTTATTCTTGTTAGGTCAAATTGAAGTATCTTGAGAAATATGAGGTTCTAAAATCTGGATTCAACTTTAATGTTTCTGTAATTTCTTCCAAAACATAGTTTCATACCTTGTTTTATCTTGGGAAGCTCATCACTTGTTCTATATGTTTCTTATTTTATTATTTATTGTCTTTTATTTTTTTTGTCTTATTATTTTTTTTTATAGCACCTTGATGTGATTTTTTATTATTTTAGAAAATGGAAAAAATCTTCTGAAAGTTGCATTATTTGATGGAAGTTTGCAGAAAGCTTATACTCAGTTAACAAAAAATAAGTTTACGTTTTCTTTTTATCATACTATATCTGAGTATATACTAGGAGATGTGATGCTTATAGCAAAGCTATGAGTTGATTTGAGCATATTTTTTTCCATGTTCATATCAATTCTCAACAATATTGGATTCTTGCAAGGTTGAGCATCAAGGATTGGTGTATTTACTTATATAATTATTTGAAGGGTGCTCCTAGCACTGCCTATACTCTTGAAGTTGTTAAGTCTTACAGTGTGATGCTGTCATTTTTTTTAAGAGATTGGGATTTTTTCTAACCCAATTATTGGTGATAAAAGATATTTGCACGTTGAACTTGTTTCTGATTTGTATGTTCAGGAAACTCTGTAAGAATTTTTTTTGTTTCTTTTTTTTATTATTAATTTAATCTTTTTAATATTTTTTCAGTGATTGTGGAGCTTTTATTTATGCATTTGCTAAATACTTTATTTATGGCATGAAGATTCTCTAAGAATTTGATGTTGAAGTTTATAGGTCAAAGCTTGTATTATTACTGTATCGGTATAGTATAAGAAAGGTTCATGGTGAAATTGTGAGTGACTCAGAGCAGACTCGGAAGATTAGAAGGAGAAGGAAGCTGAAGAGGTGATATTTAGGAGTTATTTGTTGGTTTAGTACTGTTTAGTTTTTTTATATTTTTTTATTGTAATACAATTTATTTTTTAATACATTAAGTTTGAATATTTGTAATGCATATTTATTTTTATTAATATAAGTTTTAAAGTTTTTTTGTGAATTTTTTTAAGCGTTAATGTTGTTTTTTTTTTATTTCTTGTTGTTGCCTTTTATTGTTGTCTTTTGTAGATTTCGATTGTTACTTTTTATTTCATGTTGTTTCTTTTTATTTCCACTTGTTGTTCTTTTATTGTTTTTATAACATTTGCTGTGTTTTGTTGTTGCTTTTTGTTGTTTCTTTGTTGTTGCATTTTGTTACTTTTTATTTCTTTTTTTGAATTCTCACTGTTACTGATATTAATATGAACAAATAAATAAAAAATAATAAAAATGATGTGAAATGTTAAAAATTATGTACCAACAATCACATTAATGAAATATATGAATTCTTACAATAAGAATGAAAAATTTTTAACTTATAAAAAAGGAAATGTTTCTTTTTAGTTTTTTTTGGGTGCATTTCTGCATGTCTTTCTATTGTGCCCAAGTTGTCCACACTTTCCACATTTTTTTTATTTTCATTCTCCTATGGTGCTCTGATTCTTCTTTTCTTTGGTCTTCCAGCTTTTATTCTGCTCTGTGGTGGGTCTATTTGTATATTTTGCTCTTCATGTGGTATTTTTCATGTTGCTTTGGATGTACTATTTCTTTATATGTTTCCAAGAATGCCTACTTTGTGTAGAAATATGAGCAATATCTGTATGGATCTTGATTTATTTGCTTCAATATTGCAAGTGCATGTGAACATGGCAGCTCATTGATTTAGAACCTGTTGCATGTGCATTTTCTTTCTTCCATTTTAATAATGAATGTTGTATTCAAGTCATAGATAGTGAATATTTCTTCTATTGAAGGTTTAACCTGCATTGAAATTAAAAAAAATGAGAAAAATAAAAATAAAATTACAGCAGTGTGACTTGTTGCTCTTTGTTTCTTTTTTTTGTTGCTTTATTATTTCTTTTTGTTGCTATAATATGAAATACAACATTAAATACAATATCAACTATTTCAAAAATAAATATCGAATGAAAAATAATTGTAGGATGATAAACAATTGTAACAGCAATAAAATATAACAACGTGTCTAATATTAAGAAAAGAAGTAACAATATAACCTGTAGCTTTAGGCTTTTCATGTAGTTGTCATTAATCATATCTTATGGTCTTTTTGTAAGCCTGATGAATGTTGATCTTGTAAGATTCCTATTTGTATAGGTCCATTCTTGCACTAAAGCATGCATGTACTGTAGCAATAATGTTATTGGTAGCTCTTTAGCTTTCTTGATCAACGCATTCAATGATTCAACTATATTTGAAGTCATTGCTGAGGATTTGTTGTTGATTGAGAAAGGTCTAGCCCATTTATGATACCCGATATTTTTCAGGTATAGGGTTATCCTTTCATCAATCTTTTCCAAGTTGTTTATGTGGTACTTAAACTCTTCAACAGTGTATATTTATACTGCCTGAAAAAAAGAATCCTTGATGCTTTTTAAGTATTTTTTGAAATTATTTTTCAGGTTGTTTAAAAGATGGTATATACAACTACTATGGGCTGCATCAGGGTATATTTCTTATACTGCTTTTTCTATACTTTCATATATGTAAGAAATTATAGAAATTCCTTCTCTATACCCAAAAGCTTGTCTGATTTTTCTGAAGAACCATTCCTAAGATTCATGATTTTCAGAGTCAACAATAGAGAAAGCAAGAGGAAAGATTTTACCACCAGCATCTTGTGTTATTGCTGAAAGCAGTGTGCCACTATATATTCCTGTTAGAAATGTGCCATCGGTTACTACAATAGGTCTGCAATATTTCTAGCCTTTTATAGATGCATCAAGTGCCATGAACATATAGAGAAATGAGTGGTCTTCTTTCATATTGAGGTCAAAAATTGATCCTGGATTTGTTGTGTTTAGCATATATAGGAAACTTGGTAAAAGTGCATAGAATTCATCTGGTTTACCTCTTAGCATTTAAAGTGCCTTTTCTCTTAATCTCCATGCTTTTATATAGCACCATTGACTACTACATATACGTGGCCACAATATAGATCAAACATATGGCATAAGAAATTTTTTCACAAAGATATGTGTATATATATATATATATGTATACCCCATAGTATACATACAAATGCACTACTTAATTTATACCATACCCTCATCAATTAATATTTATATAAACATATTACAAAATGCCAAGAAGCTAATGCCATATGTTAATGAGGATGAGTATATTAACACCAAGCTCACCTCTGACCCACTTGAGCTCACAGACAAACGTACACCCCAAGCTCAATCTATCTACATCCTGAAAAATATATTTTGCAAAAGAATGAGCTTACAACTCAATAAGTAGTGATTAATATACTCTTACAATTAATACTTCTCAAGAACTAATTAAGGAAATATATAAATAACTTGCTACGCATTAGACTATAAGAATTCAGCATAAAAGACTGTGCACGGCCATGTAGAAAATGCACACAGCCGTGCCTGAGTTTTAAACTTGGCACACTGAGCTCTTACGGCCATGCAAAAATTGTACACGGTCGTGCCTGAGGCTTGCATTTTTCCTTTGGACACACACGGCCGTGATAAAATGACACACGATCGTGCCTGAATTTGTTATTTTTCTCACTAAATATACACGGCCGTGCCTGAAGTCCTGAATTTAATACCCTGCATGCCCACAACTATGTATTTAAGCCACATGGCCGTCTCTCAAAATCTGTGCAACATCTAAAATACCACAAAAAGACACACAAACACCAACCCAATTATTGGTGCAATATATACAATAAATCATAATACTCCAACGAATGCTCAACCATGTCATTTAGTGTCTCATATATATATATATATATATATATATATATATATATCACATTTTACAACGATATCTCATTTTACATCAATTCCAATCAACATACTAAATCACAAGTTACCATTTTCACAATAATCCTTGTCAATCCATACCACATCAAGTGGCTTACACCATTCAACATATATAGCCATCATTCACATTTCACCACTACATATTCTCAATCAACCTTTCAATATTCTCACAAATTATATATACATATATATATCATCCTTGCCATAATAAATGGCGTACATAAATCAACATAGTCAACAACCTTAATTACATAAGACTCAATATATAAATATAAGTATTATATTAATAATCACTTACAATCAACACTTTCCATATTCCCAATTATACTTATATTTATAAATTTCACATCCCACATCATTTAATATTGTCAATATGGTATCATTATTCAAATAGTCGATGGTCACAAAGCCAATCGACGTAATCACATTTTGCATAGTTGATGGTTACAAAGCCAATCGGCGTACTCACATTTCTCATAGTCGATGGTCATAAAGCCAATCGACATAATCACATTTCTCGTAGTCGATGGTCATAAAGCCAATCGACGAAATCATATTTCTCATAGTCAATGGTCACAAAGCCAATCGACGTACTCAACATTTCATATTGCCGACGGTCACATAGCCAATCGACATACTCATTCTTTTCACATTGCCGATGGTCACATAGTCAATCGATATTTTCATCACACTTTACATAGTCGACTGTCACTTTAGCCAATCGACATTTTCATCATACATCATATCCATATTTACTAATAAATATAGCATCATTCATATCCAATAGGCCAATTTAAGTTCCTAATACATATACACTTACAACCATAAATTTAATACTATCTCATTTCATGTTACCACATTCAATCATATATCTTACAATAAATTCATCAACCTCACTTTTGTATGCAAATATTAATCACCTTCCATATCACAACTTAATATTCATAAATCATTCAATATAATTATTTTCTTTATCTTAATCACCCAAAGACGATAAACAAGTAAAGTTCCCACATTTCCTTCATTATTAATGTGAGTTTATATCATCCATAAACATTTCTTATTAATGGTGGTACATATACAATACCAAGTCCATAATATATTCACTTGGTATATCACACAAGTATTATTGTTCACATACCATTCTTAATTTATCAATTACTAAAATAAAATTAATACTCTATTAACAATATAAATATCTCTTTACATCATATTCAATATATATCAATAACTACTTACCCCAAGTGCTTTCCAACTTTCCTTAAGAAGAGTTCATTTAGTTGGTTGCCTTCTCCTTGCCTTTTGTGGTTCATACACACATCGACATATCAATTTCACAAAGCAAACATTGCAATTTCATCTAAACTCACTAAGTGCAACTACATGCTCAAAGTTCAATATGGCGTAAAGATGCACACACAAGTCCAATGACCATTAAATTTTTACTGAAGCTAGGGTTGTGAGTCTACTATCAATTCTAATTTAAATTACTCAATTCGAACATGTAAAAAATTATTTATGAATTTTTGACTAATATCAGGCAAAATAAGGCCAACAGACTGAGCAAGAAAATGTCGAACCCTAATAGACAATCTTAACAGCAAATTCAGCTCAGACTTAAAACATAAAAGTTATAAAGGACTCTTTGATGTTTTCAAAAAATCCAACCTTGCTAAATCCAAGTTCTAAAACTCAAGTTATGGTAAAAACTCTAGGACTGAAAATAGGGGAAAAACAAAACCGAAATTCCCAAATCACAACTCAACTTATGCCCCCCTTAAAGTCTCCTCTAATTTAATGCATAATTATCACCAAAATACACTAACAATTATATAAATAATAATATAGATATTTATGGTAATATATCACTATAATTCCCATTAAACTCCTTAATGAAATGGAATTAATTCATAATAGTCCATAACTTTTTATTATGATAATTTACTCCAAACTGCCTTTACAATTTAGTCACTCTCTACAATGCATAATTATTTCCAAACTTGAATTAAGTTCACTATCTATTATATGCAATATGTAATACATAAGGACAGAACAAGTATTCAAAAAGGCGGGTGTTACATTTTAAGTAGTTTATATTGATGCCATACTCTTCTTTCATGTCTCTCATTATATCTGCTGGTGAGTATATAGTTTTGACACTCTAGTATTTTAATTTTATGTAGTCAGCCACTAGAGTTGTTATTGCTTGTCTTTAGTCTGCTAATCTGATGTCCATGCTGCATGTGTAGATGTTGTTGAACTTTTTAATAATATATTTATCTATTTTTCCATTTTTTTGAAGCTCTCATCACCCAGCTACATTTTTATCCAAGTATTCAGCAACAAAGTTGAGAGTGTTTTTCTTAATAGTTCCGTATTGGAAGTGGTTATTGACAGCATTAAGTTTTAATACTTTTTTGAATTCTTCTTTGCTATTGTATATTACACCTTCTTCAGGTTCTATTGCTGTTTTGTTACAGATTGTTAATGATTCTTCACTCCCATCTTCTAGTAGAAGGATGTCCATCATCGTTTTTACATAATTCAGAAAATTTGAATTTTGGTTATTTGCTTTTGTGTTTGTTGAGCTGTATTCATAAATTGATACAAATTCTATTTGAGTTATTGATTTTTGTTGCAGTATGTTATTGTTGAAGCATGTTTCTAGAAATTTCTTCATCTCAACAGTGATGTATAGAGGGAATTTGGTCAAATCAGGCTCTTTCTTCTTTAGTTACAAATAGAAGAAGAGAGTTGCATTGTATTCTATTTTTAAAGGTGGATAATTTTCTCTGACTTTTTACTCTATGACCATTTGCTGAAAATCTGTTTCAATTCGAAGCCGTTTTGATATTATTTTCAGCATTTCATCAAAGCTGCAGTTTGGTTGTATGGTAATTCTTGTCACATCAAAATTAACGTAATCCACTGCTTTATTCCAGTTCCCATTCTGATGAATAAAGACATGTATAACTTCTATTGTACCTGTAATTAAAAAATCAAAGAAACTGGTTAGTTATTTTTCTGTTTTAGATATTGTTGTTTTTTGTTACTTTTTGTCCTAGGTTCAGATTTTTGTTACTTATTATTTCTTCTTATTTCTTTAAGTTACTTTTTTCACTCATATTTAAGCTTTTGTTATTTCTTTTTGCTTCTTGTTACTTTTTGTTTCTTTTTTTTCCCTTACTTCTTTAGCTTTTGTTATTTCTTATTTTTTCTCGTTGCTTTTTGTTGATATTTTTTTGTTTCTAAAAAACTGATGTCGAATGTTGTTCTTATTGTTTATAACCATTGAAAAAATATTTATATAGTTTAAATAAAGTTTCAATAATTTTTATAATCGTGATTTATTGTTTCTTATTGAAAAAATATGATTTTAGAATAATAGAAAAATATATCTGATATGTTTTTAAGGTGCGTACCTATTTTGTGAATGATTGTTGCTTTTGATCTTCAATGATATTTCGGTTATTGTTCTAATGTTGATTTCTCCGATTTATTGAACAAAGTTGTTGCAGATCTAGCTTTTTTAGATCCACAAACTTAATTTGGAGATGATTTCTGTCGTAAAATTCAAAAGAAAAAAGCAGCGAAAGATGTTGGAAAAATAAAATGTGACTTTGAGTTGATCGCGATTTTGATTCATTGAAGAGAAAATTAAAATTTATTGGAGAAGAATTTTTGTTGATCAATCGTTAAAGAGAATTTTTTGAGCTGATTTTCCATTTTTTTTGTTTAGGAATCAGTGGTTATTTGGGAAACAGATTTTGGCTTGTTTTGGAATATTTTTCTTTTAGCTGAAAAAGGTAACCTTATATATGGTCTAGATTTGAAAAAAAAACTTCTTTAAAGCTATTTTTGAAAAAACTTTTGGTCAATGTGGCTTTTGATATTATTTTTAATTTTTGGTTTATTTTTAAAAAAATTCCGTTAAAAAATGTATTTGATATTTCAGTTTCATTCAATTTCAAATACTTTTGGTTTATTTTTCGTTTATATTATGTTTATGATACAATTTATATACATAATTAAAGTCATTTTTTTAAATATATACAGAATAATTATATTATAGTATACAATGAGTATATTTTTGGTATATTGTCGATTTCCAATATACTTCAAAATATCAAAACAAACAAAAATTTGATTATAACTTTAAGAAAAATAAAAATTGAATATTTTTCATTTGCTTTTGGTTTATTTTCCATATTAAAACAAAAATCTTATTATAATCTTTAATTTAAAAAAATAATTAGAGAACTAGCTTCATACTTATATTATACAATTTTTTGAAAAAGAGTTTATACACAATGAATCAAATATAAAAAAAAAATTGTTAGTTAATGTTAACAAAGAAAAAGAATTTATTATAGTATACAATGAGTATACTTTTGGTATACTATTGGTTTCCAAATTATTAGTTGGGAACAAATATATGAACAGTAAATATATTATAGTATACAATGGGGTTAAATGCAACGGTGGTTACCCAACTTTATATTTATTGCAGTTTAGGTATTAAATTTCAATTTAATTCTTTTTGGTGACCTAACTTTAATTTTGTTTTAAAAAGAGTACTGCTAAAAACTTTCAGTCCTCTAAATTTCTCTTCAAATCATTTTAATCCCTCAATCTTTTTATTTTTTCAATTTAGTCTAAAAGCTACAAAAAATTTAGAAGTTTACCTTCTTATAACCTATGTTACTACTCAAAATGAGTCTGGTCTTATTAGGTGGAATCAAAATAATTTCCAAATTTATTCTTATTTTTTAATAAATATATAGAAAATATGGATTTATTTGTAAAAAATCTTTAATTCTAAATAAACATATTAATTTTGGATTGTTCAGGTATCAAAAGATTTTGTAAGTCATTATTGTAAAACGAAATAAAAGTATGGTATCTAAAAAGACATAAATTAAAGTTTGGTGATCAAATTGAAATAAAGCTAAAGTTCAGTACCCTCTCGTGTATTTGACCCGTATACAAAGAGTATACTTTTGGTATCTTATCGGTTTCCAATACACTTCAAAACATAATAATAATAATAATAATAATAATAATAATAATAATAATAATAATAATAATAATATATTACTATTATTAAACATAATATATTATAACTAAAAGACATGTATAAAATGTCTCTTATTTTTAAAAAAATGTATTTGACATTTCAATTCCATTATATTTCAAATATTTTTGGTTTTTTTTTTTTGTAAATTTTCAATTTATTTTCCGTATATGAAACAATATCTTACATTTTTGCTCATAGTGACTGAATTACAAATTCTAAGAGCATGAAACTTGAAATATTTTTTATTTACTTTTGGTTTATTTTTTATATTTTTTATTTATTTTCCATATATGAAACAATTTCTTATAATTCATATACATAATTAAAGCCATCTTCTCAAATACATACAAAATTTCTATAAACTATCTCTCTTAAATACAACATATATACTATATATATTCAAACAACAAAATTCATAATCATATACAAGAAATAAACTCTTTAAAAAATACAAATATATAAACAATAAATGATGCATATGGACATACGGACACAGGATCTAATTCAAATCATTTGAATTATGACGGAGGACCAATCACAAAATCACGAGGTAAGAGGATGAAAGATGATGCTAAAGAACTTGTGCAAAGGAGTCTCGAGCCTATGGAACAAAAAGGAGATGATTTAGTGGAAACTAAGTTAATCAATTTGCTTAGTTGTGATCAAGTCGATACACGCCCGTGTGTGTTTACACGGCCGTGTTGAATGTTTGTAAAACGTCCAGAGGTATACACGGATATCTACACACCTGTATTCTAGGAAGTATTCTAAGACACGCCCGTGCTTATTTTTGAAGTGTCATTTAGTCATTGACACGGTCAAAGACACGCCTGTGTATGAAGCTGTGTTACATGCTGGGTTATGAGGCGCCATCGAAACATGCCCGTGGAAGAAGCCATGTGCCAAGTCGTGTTGGAGTCTGTCAAGATGCTAAAACTCTTATAGCTCGTACATGCCCATGTGGTCTTTAGACACGCCCGTGTCTCGATGAATTGTAATTTAGTCTAATTAGGAGTTTCTTTATGTTTTTTTTTTCTAATTAGAATTTTTGTTTATTTAGGAGTTAAATTACATATTCCTATATGGAATTGGTTTCTTTCAGAGTTAGTTTAGGGTTAGGATTATAAGTCTATAAATTACTTGTATCAACATTATTATTTTCATAAGTTGATTGATTTTATTCAAAATTTTAATTGAATTTTCTTGAGTTCTTGCAAGAGCTATTTTCTGCATTTGCTTCGAGCATATTGCAATTCAAACCTTGATAATTTGAGGTGCTAGTTGTTAGATAACTAATATTGCTAATTCCTTTTAGTTTATGCTAGATAGATCCTTATGCAACAGTTCTAATAGATTGTTACATATTCTAGTTATTAGATAACTAGCGGGACGTATCAGTTTGGTATCAGAGCTCTAGCTCTAGTATAATCTACGTATCTTTAATGTAGTATTTGAGTATTGATAAAAATGTTCAAAGTTCATCCACATCAAAATTGCATGAAGTGATTCGGCCTCAACAAAACATCAAGGAAGTCGTATTGATCATAATTCGTTACATCAAAAAAATTCGTTGCTAAGCATTCTACCCCTTAAAAATACATCCTAATTGCATACTTTGACTTATTTTCTTTGTCTACCTACCCTACATCATTCTACATCTTTAACCCCTTTTTTCTACCCGTTAATTATCCAAAAATAAACCAAAATTCGTGCATAAATAGACCCCAAAATTCAGATATTCCTGAATTCACCCAAAATAGACCCACATTTATATCTTCTAGTTTCTCTTTCACTAATAGCTTTGATTATCTAGTTTGATTTGTAATTCTCTCAGAGTAGTAAGAGTTTAGCTCAATTAAGAACTTGAAAGAAAATTCTTTGTGTGTGCATAATTGTGAGTGCATTAGAGAGTTTCTAATTAATTGAGAGAAACACATGAGGGAGTATTAGAATAGGAATTTTTCTTTTCAATTTTTTTAGATTTACATTATGGATACAAAGGAGAAGCTTACATTGGATGCAATATAAGCAATATTGTAAAAGATGTTGGCTCAATAAGAGGATATAAGGAGTGACAATCAAAAGGTCTATAAACGATTGGAAAGGTTGGAGATAGGTACCCCTATCCGAGCAAGGGAGACCTAACGCATTCTCTTCAATAATCTAGAAGAAAAGGCAGTCGGAGAAGGATCGACGCGTGCTAACAAAGGCAAGATCAAAGATGGAAATTTGGGCTCAATCAAGATGGAGATTCAAGCTTTCTAAAGGAAGAGTGATCTGGAGGTGTACTTGGAGTGGGAAAAGAAGGTTGAAAGGGTATTCGAGTACCATAATTATACCGAAGAGAAAAAGGTAAAATTGGCTACCGTGGAGTTCACTAACGATGCTAGTGTGTGGTGGGATCAATTTACCTTCGTTAGGCATAGAAGTGGAGAAGGACCGATTACCTCATGGTTTGAGATAAAAACTATAATGAGGAAGAGATTTGTACCTCAACACTATTATAGAGAGGTGTATAACATGTTACAAAAGTTGAACTAAGGCTCTAGAAGTGTTGAAGAGTATTTTCAAAAGATGGAGATGGCCATGATTCGAGCTAACATTGAGGAGGATGGAGAGGCTACCATGGCACATTTTCTATCAGGTTTGAATCATAAAATTGCTAACCTTGTTGAATTGCATCATTATGTATATTTGGAGGACATGTTACACATGACAATTAAGGTGGAAAAATAATTGAAGGTGAAAACCAAAACAAATTTGACTCCTACAACTACATGGAAATCGAATTGGAAGAATAAGGAAGGAGAAACAAGTGCAAGTAAGGGCAAATTTGAGCGAAGTAAAAGCAAGGATGTTACTACATCAAAGACACAACCTAAGGATGATAAATCCAAAGGTAAGTTAAGTAATATTTAGTGCTTTAGATTTTTGAGATATGGGCATAAGGCTGCACAATTTAACAATGCCAAAATCATGACCCTATGAAATGTGGAGGTGGTAAGTGAGAAAGATGATGATGATGATGACTTGAGTAACATGCCACCATTGGAGGACGCATCTGATATAAAGGAGGAATCAGCCCCACAAGGACCAATTTACACATTGGTTACTAGGCGTGCCTTAAATATGCAAGCTAAGGAGGAAGAGGTACAACATGAAAATATCTTTTATACTCGATGCATGATACATGATAAATTGTGTAGTATGATTATAGATGGCGGAAGTTGTGCTAATGTTATTAATGCTACTTTAGTTAATAAATTGGGGATTAAAATAACTAAACCTCCTAGGCCTTATAGATTACAATGGTTGAATGAAAATAGGAATATTAAGGTCACTAGGCAAGCATTGATTATATTCTTTATTGGGCGTTATTGTGATGAGGTATTATGTGATATAGTTCCTATGCAAGCTAGTCACATGTTATTAGGGCGTCCATGGCAATATGATAGGCGAGTCATACATGATGGTTTTACTAACAAATATTTATTTAAGATGAATGGTAGGACTATCAATTTGCTACCTATATCGCCTAAGGAAGTGCACTACAAGAAATAACAGTTTTAGCGATGGAAATTTCCGTCGCTAACTTCAGATTTTCCGTCGCTAAACTGCTTAGCGACGGAATTGCGACAGAAAAAATTCCGTCGTTAAAAAGCTCGTCGCTAAACTTTAGCGACGGAAAATACAAATCCGTCGCTAAATTTAGCGACGGAAAATACAAATCCGTCACTAAATTAGCGACGGAATGAAGATCCGTCGCTAACGGAATCAAAATCCGTCGCTAAATTAGCGACGGAATGTCAAAATCCGTCGCTAAGTTCACTAAAGGATTTGTAAATTTTTTTCTTATATTTATATTTTTTAAAATTCATAATGATCCCATTGATTTTTTTTAAAGAAAAAAGTTATTTGATAAGATAATAAATATGCAAAAACAATTATAAATTCCAATGTAAAAAGAACATAAATTCAATATATTTTTGATAATCTTAAATACTACAAATAAGTGCATTACAAGACCTAGTAGCAAATCATATAACATAACAGAGCCTCATCGAAGAATTGATCATAAATGATAAATCAAAAGCATCAGGAATCACTTCCACCATTAACTTCTGCCTTGC
>CATIWO010059279.1:0-11627 GCA_949673435.1 Macaranga tanarius | reverse complement strand
TTCTGTGTAAAGCCCTTTGCAACAAGACATGCTTTATATCTTTCCACATTGCCTTTCGAATCCCTCTTGGTCTTAAATATCCATTTGCAACTAATGGGTTTCGCACCTTCTGGCAATGGGACAAGATCCCATATGTCATTGTCTCTCATGGACTTTATCTTCTCATTCATGGCATCAATCGACTTTTGTGAGTTAGAACTTTCTATGGCTTAACGGAAGTTGATTGGATCATCTTTCATCACTCTAATGTCAACCTCATGTTCTTGAAGAAATACAATATAATCATCTGGTATTACACTTCTTCTTTCTCTAGTGGATCTTCTTAATGGCATAGGTTCTTGAGGTGGTAGAGTTTGTTCCTCCGGAATAATTTCTTGAATGGGAGGTTCTCTGACATTATCTTGGTCTATTGTGCCTTGAACAAAGTCAAGAATAGAATCTTGATCAATGCCAATAGCACCCATAGGAATATCTATATATTCCTCTTCAAAGACAAAGTCCCTAACTCTATCTCCCTTAGCAAACTCAACAAACTTAAAGAACTGAGTATTTCCCGACTCAAAAATTAACTTAGTTGTGGGATCATAAAACTTATACCCCCTGGATCTTTCAGAGTATCCAATAAAATAACAACTCACCATCCTTGAGTCCAGTTTCTTTTCATTAGGGCTATAAGGCTTTGCCTCCGCTGGACATCCCTAAATATGTAAGTGCTTTAAACTGGGTTTCTTATTGGTCCAAAGTTCGTAAGGGGTTTTGGCAGTCGCTTTTGTTGGAACCCTATTAAGGATATATGCTGCAGTCTTAAGTGCTTCTCTCCAAAGTGATTCTGGTAAGGTAAAATAAGAAATCATACTCCTTACCATGTCCTTAAGCATTCTGTTTCATCTTTCAGTAACATTATTCATAGTGGGCGAACCTGACATAATGTACAGTGGGATAATACCGCATACCTCTAGGAATATAGCAAATGGTCCTGGACGTTGTTCACCTGAACCATCATATCTACCATAGTATGTAACACCCATACTTTAAAAGCACTATGCATGCATTATGTTTAAAACGAATTTAGTAGAGTTTTAGATTTTGCATATAAGTGTGAATATGTGCATTTGGGTAGAGAGGGGTATATGTGTTAAGAAAGTGGGAGTTATTTATTACATAAGAAAATTGAGGATTATTGTGTAATAATCCAAGGTTATTAAGGGTGTGTAGAGATTGGTAGAGATATTTGTGTGTGTGTGTGTGTATATATATATATATAATATAATATTATATTGGTTAATTAGTGATAGATATGTATTTATGGTGATATTTACTATTATTTTATTAAGAAATAATAGTTGATATTTTCTATTATTATTATTATTATTATTATTGTTGTTGTTGTTGTTGTTGTTATTATTTAGATATTATAATAATATATGATTATGGAGAAAGAAGACTTTTGGGGAGAGAGCAAATGGAGTATTATAATTGGTGAATATTTATGTGAGTGTGTATGTATATATTTAGTTTTTGTAGAGAATTCATTAGGAAGAGAAGAGAGGATTTGATAGCTTTGGGGAGATTTTGAGTGTCTCTACACATCTAAGATTTATTTTGGGGAGCTTAAGAAGATTCATAAGGTGTTTGGGCATTATTTTGGTAAGTCTTTCATTAATTTGTGATTATTTGCATCTAGGTTGTGTTGGGTGAATTTCAGATTCTATTTTTAGCATGTATAAAAACTTAGTGTTTTGACTATAACTTGAGTTTTAGACCTCGGATTTAAGCAAGGCTTGATGTTCTGGAAACCTTGGAGAGTTCTCTACAACTTTTGTGTTCTATACTAGAGCTAATTTTACTATTAAGACTGATTGGTATAGCCCTACATTTTCTTGCTCAACCAGTCAATTCTATTTTTTCTGTTTTACCTGAGTTGCATAAAAAATCCATAATTAATTCCACACATGTTAAAATTAAGTAATTCTAGTTAGGATTTGAAGTAGACTTATAGATCTAGCTTCAGTAATATTTTCATGATTTTTGGACATGTGTGTAAATTATTTGGACACTTTGAACCTTGAGCATATTGTTGCACCTAGTTGCATCTAGTGAGTTTGGTGCAAATGTCATGGTTGCTACATGAATTGATATATGAATTGTGTGTAGGTTTTGATAACAATATTGGAAACCTTATTCAATAAGGGAAGCTTTTATTTAAGAAGGAGTTGAAGGCTTGAGGTAAGTAATTATTAATTTTATGCTTACATGTAGTGATTTTCAAACAACTATAGTTATTAAACTATATTAATTTTGTGAATGCCATTTAAGTGGCAAGATTGTTGAGCATGATATATATGTATATATATATATATATATATATATATATATATATGAAAATGTTGTTGTGAGAAATCATGATGAAAATATGTATATATATTGTTGATGAGAATATGAATTAGTTGATTGAGAATGTATTATGATACATTGTGAATATTGGCACTTGTGAGGTGCAAGCCACTTGGTATGGTATAATATATATATATATATGTATTGTTGGGAGAAAGGTGAATTGTAATTCACTATAAGAAATGGAAATGATGAGAAATGAAAAGGGATGTTGAATTTATGATGATATAATTGTACATATGCATTGTAATATGTTGTGAGAATAATTGAAATATATGCATATGGCATGATGTGAGGAAGGTGAGAATGTGTGATGATGTGAGATGGGCAAGCTGAGCCAGGCGTATAGCTACCCATGTGAGAAGTAAGACTGAGTCGGGCGAATAGTCTCACTAATGGCCATTTGATTGATAATAAAATATTATATGATGAGCAAGCTGAGCCGGGCGTATAGCTGCCCTATGTGAGATAGTAGGACTGAGCTGGACGGATAGTCTCACTAAATGGCCATTAATTGATAAAAATTGAAATGTGTGAGAAATATAGCCAATGAGGCTAAGTGTGAGGTTAATGTGTGAGGAAAGCTACATCCAGATACTAACTTGTATAAACATGCATTGTTGCACCATATTTGCATATATGTTGAGCACCACATTGCATATATAATGATTATGAGAATTATGTGGTGAATTGATTGTGAGAATTATAGTTGAAATGGAGATGCATGTGATGATTATGGTGGGGTGTAGATATTGAGTATATACACCTATATATGTTTATGTTAGTAATTGTTAGATTGCTATTGAGGTTATGAGTTTTGTTAATATGTTGTGGATTGTTGTATGATTATACACACCTGTATGTATATATTATAAATGGGTAATTGTTATTGAAGATGTGAATGAGGAATAGTAGTGTGGTTATTTTATTACAGGATTGGCCCTACTGTAGTAGGGAGATGACTATATTCTAAGGGAGGTTCTGCCCAATTTTTGGTAGATTTCTCGTAAATAATATTTTTATCGATAGGTTATTATGATGGAGCTTAGTGTGCTATAAATGAATTATTATGTTGAGGAAACAAGTTGAGACACGGGCGTGTCTCAAACCGTGTAGCTGGAACACGGGCATGTTGCTAGCCGTATGTATATGTATATGGTGGACAGTAGGAAACACAGTTTGAGACACGGACGTGTCTCAAACTGTGTAGTTAAACTTATTTTGGTTTAAGATATGGCCGTGTAGGTTTGTGTGAGTTTGGCAGTGTCGAACACGGGCTAAGACACGAGCATGTTCATGACCGTATATTTTAGCACATTTTGGATAGTGGAGAATGCGGATTGGAACACGGGCGTGTTTAAGACCGTATAGACCTCTTTTATTTATTTATATGTATGTTCCTTAATTAGTTCTTGAGAAGAACTATGTGTATGCTTATCGTAATATTTGCTTATTGAGTCACAAGCTCATTTCTTTGCAATTGTGGTTTTCAGGCTTTGATAGATAGCCTAGTTTGAGGCTTGTTGATAGAAGCTTGGAGAGTGTTTCTTTGCGAGCACAGGTGGGTCAAAAGGCAAGCTTGGTGTCGACATCTCGATCCTCATCATCATAGCATTTGGGCATTTTGTAATCAAGTTTAAATGTATATTTTAACATATATGTAATACTTGTATAAATTATTTTCAATATATCAAACAAGAGTTTTTATTTATGTATACCTATCATTTATTCAGAAAATTTTTCATATGCCACATGTTTATTGTAATGTATGGACACTTGTATGTGGTACCTGGAGGGTGCTACATTAAGTGGTATCAGAGCGGGGATTAGATTTCCTCGGGATGATAAAGCATGATGTATTCATGACATATCATGCATAAGTTTGAGAAAAACATATAGTGGATGTGCATTACATATCTTAGGATGGATGAACACCAAGTGCCTAGCGTTAACCCCGAAGAGTCGTCTGAGTCAGTTCAAGCAAACACTTATGTATGCCATAGAAGAGTTAGAACTATCTCAATCCCAAACCTCTCCACCAACTGCATATCCTTTTATGCAGGAGTTTATTCAGATGATGACAATAATGGGTCTTAGACCAATAGGTAAGATTGTGGATGAGATTTATGAGAAAATGAGGAAGTAGAGTGTATTTAATTTCCATAGCACTACAGATTCTATAGTTGTAGAGACTTGGATAAAAAGAACTCAGAAGATTCTTAATTTGATGAAGTGCACACCAAAATAAAAATTTGATTATACAGTACCACTATTACAAGGAGATGTTTATGGATGGTAGGAAAAGTATTCCCGGGGAATTGTATTCAGCCTCCAGTGTTAGCAAGGGATGATTTCTTCATGAGTTCATTAATAACTACATTCCAGAAGCATACAAAGGTAGTAAAAGAATGGAGTTTTTAAACTTGAAATAAGGGATAATAACAGTAGCAGATTAAGAAGTAAATTGAATCAGTTATCCCATTATGCTTTATCTTCGGTAGCTACTGATTGAGACAAATGTTAAATATTTGAAGAGGGACTAAAATATGAAATTAGGAATAGGATCACACCTACAGAATTTGAGAGTTACACTATGTTGAGAGCAGCTGCAATTAGAGCCGAACAACTAGCAAAAAAAGGAATTGAACAAAGAGCAAAAAGGGGATCAAGTGAATTTGTAGGAGATTTTAGTAGAAAGCAAGGCAGATGAGGGGGATATATACCACCACGAGTTAACTCTTAGAGTAGTTATTCTAATTTTAGAGGAAGAGGATATAGAGTTCCATCTAATTTAAGCAGAGGTCAAAGTTAGATTATAGCACATCAACCTATATATGTGCATTGTGGGAAACAATATGGTGGTGGGTGTAGGAGACTTACTGGTGCGTGTTACTTTTGTGGATCTTTTGATCATATGTACAGAAATTATCCTGAGAGGACTAGTGTGATAGAAGGTAGTAAAGGCAGGACCATATCAGAACCTATAGTGGGAGTTGCAACAAGTGGAGTTGGAGGGATATTGGGTAGAGGCAAAGGTAAAGGTAGAATATTTGCAACTGGCAGAGGTATGAGCAGATTAAAAAGTTAAGAGTTCTAAGACCCCAGGTGCAGGTTATAGTGTTTGCTATGACTAGACAATAAGCTATTGATGCCTTAGAAGTCGTCATTGGTAAACTTCTTATATATAATTTAGAAGCTTAAGTTTTAATCGATCCTGGCTCCACACATTCTTTCGTATCATGGAATATGGCATTTTAATTTTGTAATAAACATGAACCATTGGGTTTTGTCTTAAATATGAGTACTCCATTGGGAGAAATAAAGGTTATGAACAGTGTATGTTGTGACTGTTTGAGTTACATTGATAAGGCAAAGTTGAGAGTTGATTGTTGTTGCCACCTTGTGAATTTGATGTGATATTGGGTATGGATTGGTTGACTAAAAATTGTGCCATAGTAAATTGTTTCACTAAGAAGGTTATTTTAGAATTTTTAATCAACTGAGGGCTATATTCTAAGGAAAAGATAAATTGTGTCTGCATGTTTAATTTCTGTTGTGAAAGCTTTTCGAATGGTTAAAAGCAGTTGTGAAGCATATCTAGAATACATAGTAGATACTAGAATTACAAATTATACAATTGAAAAGACCCTAGTGGTAAATGAATTTTCAAATGTGTTTTTAGATGATTTGTTTGATCAATCGTAGGGGGCTCAGATGTTTTTCAAGATTAATTTGAAATCAGATTACTATTAGCTTAAAATTTCAGACCCAGATGTACCAAAGATTAATTTTCGAACCAAGTATGGACACTATGAAATTTTAGTAATGCCGTTTGGTTTAATTAATGCATTAGCTGCAGTTATGGCTCTCATGAACAAAGTGTTTCAGCTCTATTTAGACAAATTATGATTGTCTTTATTGATAACATACTTGTTTAGTCAAGAAATAAAAAAAACATGAACATGAACAACATTTGAGAATTGTGCTGCAAGCCTTGAGAGAAAACTGTTACATACTAAATTGAGTAGATATAAGTTTTGGCTAGATCATGTGGTATTTTGGGATAGAAAAAAATATAGAAATAGTGATTAAAGAGAGATTGTGTATGCTAGTTGATTTCAGTTGTAATTGTATTACCTGTGATTGAAGATGGGTAAGAAGATTATTTAGATGATATTGAGACTTGACAAAAGTTGATTCAAGGGTAATGGGTGAACTTGTAATTAAAGAATTTTCCAAATTGTGACTAAAGAGGATTATGAGATTATTTTTAGAAGCAGATTTGAATTTAAACTACTTCAAGGGTGGTATTTTAAATTGATTGCACCATACATGATAATGGAAATAGAGTCAAATAACTGAAAAAGGATAAATTGGTAGAATGATTATCCGTAATTTGAGAAATAAAAGGCTACTTGATTAATTAAGAGATGTTATAGTATTTTTGAAGATAGACTCGAGACAGAGATATTGGCAACTTTAAGAGCATTTTATTTCCAAAATAGTATTCGAAGCTGGAAATGGATGGTATGAATTTCTGGTTATGTCGTTTAGATTGATTGATACACCGGCTGCTTTTATATCATTAATGAAGAAAGCTTTTCAATAGTATTTGAATCAGTAGTGATTGTCTTTATTGATAATATCTTCATTCATTTATCAAGCAAAGAAGAACATAAAAAATATTTCTGAACAACCTTGCAGACAATGGTATGTTAAACTTGGCAAATGTGAGATTAGAGTGGTAGAAAATATTTTCCTTTGTATATAATTATGAAGAAAATGAATTAAAGCTTACCAATGAAGTTTTGAAAAGCTAGAAGAAGCATATACTATTGCTCTTATACTTGTTAAATCAATCGGAAATAGAGGTTTAATGGGTTCTATTAGGGATTCAAGATAAGAAACGGAATATGTATGACGATGCAATATTATGTTAATAAATTGTGTATTGTATAGTTTTGATTTCATGAGAAGAAATAATCGATTTATGCTTCAAGGATGTTATTATTGTTCATGTGAAGGTAGTGAATATGAAGGAATTATATTTAATGCTTATGAAGAATCAAAGGTTAAAGCACATTCTTCTTTAGAAGTGTTCAGTGAATATTGTTGGTAAAATTCTTCCTAATAGTGGCTATCACTAAAGAGAAGCTACAAGAAGATTATGACATGAAAGTAAAATATCCAATTATTACAAGGAAGTTGCTTTACTAACATTGTTAAACGAAAAGGATGAAAGATAATGTCGGGTGTTGAAATACATTGTTACAGAAAAATCGGAGCCATGATTTTATAAATTAGGAAATACATAAAGTTTCTCCATCCAGCATGTTTGGTAGGAATGCAATGTAAAAACAAAAGGCAAGAGTTTATGCAATGAAGCTAATAGGAATTGAGTTCAAAATACTTTGTGTAATGTATGTATGTATTGGAAATTGTTAGGTTATATAGAGTTTCAGTATCCATTATATCAGACAGAGATCCACGGTTTACAGATCAATTTTGGGAGTTTACATGAGGCTTTGGGTACAAAATTACATTTTAGCATTGTTATTCATCCCTAGACAGATGGACACTCTGAGAGAATAATTTAAACACTTGAAGATATACTCCAAGCTTGTATGTTAGAATTTAAAGATGTGTAGGATGAACATATTGATTATAAGACAAAACAGTTACAGAATCGAGAAAGGCCATTAGTAAAGGTTAAATGGAGTCATCACTCTCCAAGAGAAACAACATGAGAAGTGGAGGAGCAGATGAGATTGAAGTATCCGTATCTATTTCTCAAAAGTGGTGAGTGGTAAATTTCGAGGACAAAATTTTTATAAGAAGAAGAGAATTGTAACACCCGTACTTTAAAAGCACTGTGCATGCTTTATGTTTTTATGACATTTTTAGTAGAGTTTTAGATTTTGTATATAAGTGTGAATATATGCATTTGGGTAGAGAGGGGTATATATGTTAAGAAAGTGGGAGTTATTTATCACATAAGAAAATTGCGGATTATTGTGTAATAATCCAAGGTTATTAAGGGTGTGTAGAGATATTATATATATATATATATAATATTATATTATATTGGTTAATTAGTGATAGATATGTATTTATGGTGATATTTACTATTATTTTATTAAGAAATAATAGTTGATATTATCTATTATTATTATTATTATTATTATTATTATTATTATTATTATTATTATTATTTAGATATTATAATAATATGTGATTATGGAGAAAGAAGACTTTTAGGAAGGGGGCAAATGGAGTATTATAATTGGTGAATATTTATGTGAGTGTGTGTATATGTTTTGTTTTTGTAGAGAATTCATTAGGAAGAGAAGAGAGGGTTTGATAGCTTTGGGGAGATTTTGAGTTTCTCTACATATCTAAGATTTATTTTGGGGAGCTCAAGAATATTTATAGGGTATTTGAGCATCATTTTAGTAAGTCTTTCATTAATTTGTGATTATTTGAAGCTAGGATGTGTTGGGTAAATTTCGGATTATATTTTCAGCATACATCAGTCTTAGTATTTTGACTATAACTTGAGTTGTAGACCTCTGATTTGAGCAAAGTTTGATGTTCTGGAAACCTTGGAGAGTCCTCTACAATTTTTATGTTTGTGCTAGAACTAATTTTGCTGTTAAGACTGACTGGCACAACCCTACATTTTCTTGCTCAACCAGCCAACTCTGTTTTTCGTATTTTATCCGAGTTGCATAAAAAATCCATAATTAATTTCACACATATCGAAACTGAGTAATTCTAATTGAAATTTCAAATAAACTCATACCTCTAGCTTCAGTAATATTTTTATGATTTTTGGACATGTGTGTAAATTATTTGGACACTTTGAACCTTGAGCATATTGTTGCACCTAGTTACATCTAGTGAGTTTGGTGCAAATGTCATGGTTGCTACATGAATTGATGTATGAATTATATGTAGGCTTTGATAAGGATATTGGAGACCTTATTAAATAGGGAGAATTTTTATTTAAGAAAGAATTGCAGGCTTGAGGTAAGAAATTATTAATTTAATGCTCACATGTAGTGATTTTCAAGTAACTATAGTTATTAAACTATATTAATTTTGTGAATGCCATTTAAGTGGCAAGATTGTTGAGCATGATATATATGTATATATATATGAATATGTTGTTATGAGAAAGCATAATATATATATATATATATATATATATATGAAAATGTTATGAGAAATCATGATGAAAATATGTATATATATTGTTGATGAGAATATGAATTAGTTGATTGAGAATGTATTGTGATACATTGTGAATATTGGCACTTGTGAGGTGCAAGCCACTTGGTGTGGTATAATATATATATATATATATATATATATATATATATATATATATATGTTTTGTTAGGAGAAAGGTGAATTGTGATTCACTATAAGAAATGGAAATGATGAGAAATGAAAAGGGATGTTGAATTTGTGATGATATAATTGTACATATGCATTGTGATATGTTGTGAGAATAATTGAAATATATGCATATGGCATGATGTGAGGAAGGTAAGGATGTGTGATGATGTGAGATGGGCAAGCTGAGTCGGGCATATAGCTACCCATGTGAGAAGTGAGACTGAGCTGGGCGGATAGTCTTACTAATGGCCATTTGATTAATATTAAAATATTATGTGATGGGCAAACTGAGCCGGGCATATAGCTACCCTATATGAGATAATGGGATTGAGATGGGTAGATAGTCTTACTAAATGGCCATTGATTGATAAAAATTGAAATGTGTGAGAAATATAGACAATGAGGCTAAATGTGAGGTTAATGTGTGAGGAAAGGTACATCCGGATACTAACTTGCATAAACATGCATTGTTACTCCATATTTGCATACATGTTGAATATAAGAATTATGTGGTGAATTGATTGTAAGAATTATAGTTGAAATGGAGATGAATGTGATGACTATGGTGGAGTGTAGATATTGAGTATATACACCCATATATATTTATATTAACAATTATTAGATTGTTATTGACGTTTTGAGTTTTGTGAATATGTTGTGGATTATTGAGTGATTATACACACCCATATGTATATATGATAAATGGGTAATTGTTATTGAAGATGTGAATGAGGAATGGTAGTGTGGTTGTTTTATTGCAGGATTGGCCCTAATATAGTAGGGAGATGACTATATTGTAGGGGAGGTTCTACCCAATTTTTGGTAAATTCCTCATAAATAATGTTTTTATCGATAGGTTATTATGATGGAGCTTAGTGTGCCATAAATGAATTATTATATTGAGGAAACAGGTTGAGACACGGGCGTGTCTCAAACCGTATAGCTGGAACACGGGCATGTTTCTAGACGTATGTATATGTATATGGTGGACAGTGGGAAACATGGTTTGAGACATGGACGTGTCTCAGACCGTATAGTTAAAACATGACTTGTTTTAGTTTAAGACATGGCAGTGTAGGTTTGTGTGAGTTTGGCAGTGTCGAACACGGGCTAAGATACGAGCATGTTTATGATCGTGTATTTTAGCATATTTTAGATAGTGGAGAATACGGGCGTATTTAAGGCCGTGTAGACCTATTTTATTTATTTATATATATTTTTCTTGATTAGTTCTTGAGAAGAACTATATGTATGCTTATCTTAATATTTTCTTATTGAGTCATAAGCTCATTCCTTTGCAATTGTGGTTTTCAGGCTTTGATAGATAGCCTAATTTGAGGCTTGTTGATAGAAGCTTGGAGAGTGTTTCTTTGTGAGCACAGGTGGGTTAAAAGGCAGGCTTGGTGTCGACATCTCTATCCTCATCATCATAGCATTTGGGCATTTTATAGTAAAGTTTAAATGTATATTTTAACATATATGTAATACTTGTATAAATTATTTTTAATATATCAAACAATATTTTTTATTTATGTATGCCTATCATTTATTCAAAAAATTTTCATATGCCACATGTTTGTTGTAATATATGGATACTTGTATATGGTACCTAGAGGGTGCTACATAGTAGTCACCACCACAGTCAGATCTAACACTTTTAATCCTTTTACTGAGTTGATTTTCAACCTCAACTTTATAATTTTTGAACACATCCAGTGACTGTGCCTTTTCTTTAAGAAGATATATGTAGCCATATCTAGAAAAATCATCTATGAACGTTATAAAATATTATTGACCATTCCAAGCAGCTGTAGGAAATAGCCCACAAATAT
>CATIWO010059270.1:0-13799 GCA_949673435.1 Macaranga tanarius | reverse complement strand
GACATAGAAATCCACATTATCCCCATCTTTAAAATCTTTAGCTACCTCTAAAATAATTGCATCTGTGTGCAACAATATAAAGTCAATCCTTCCTTTTGGCTTATAGTACACACCCTCCACCTCTGGGTACCCAAAATGTGTAGTATACTAAATGAGCTCTGGTACACTTAACCTATCACAGTCCATATTTTTTACTGTCACGACCCCACCCACATATTTTAACCCAGATTCTCTCACAAATGAACCCCCATGATGCCATTTTACCCTGATGTACCTCTCCTCCATACTGCAATAAAATAAACATTTTCATTATAAATAAGACATGAATAAAGAATTTTAAAAAGGCAACACTTTTACTGCTACATAAGCACTAACGACAACATGCAATAAAATACTCCACCACAAAAGCCAAAATCTTTGCTGCACCTATCACTCTTAAAATAAACCCTAAATTTGTTCTCAAATAACAAAAAAATCAAACAACACTCTATATTTATTACTCAAAAACTAAGGGATAAAAGAAAACCTTATTGGAAAAGGACTTGACCCCAGCAGTAACTATAAAAGCCGATATTTGCTATGTCACTGACCCGAAATTGATTCCAATACACAACTTAACTTTTCAAATTAGTGGATGGTAGCAAATGAAACTTTAGATCTAATGGTTCTCTTTCAAATTTTTTTTTTTTGATTCAGTTCAAAGGATTTAGCAATTTCAGAGACTTGAGTGATTTAGGGATTTCTATTTTTACGTCCTCTAGGGATTTTGTTCTTTAGGTGTTTACTGTTTTGCTTTAGGTTAAAATAGTTATTTACTTTTTTGCCCTTCTGCTTTAGGTTTGAATAGTCAAAGACTTACATGGATGTCCACATCATCTTTTTTTCACATGTCAGCGTGCGTAACTTACACGCGATAACTAACCCTGAAACTAGAGTGATATAGGCTAAAAATAGAAGTTCAAATGTACGATGGGTAATTTTGAAAGTTGAGGGGTTAAATAGACCAAAAGTGTAAAGTTCAGGGGTGAAAATGGGTATTAGGCCTTTCTAAAACAACATTTGGAATGGAACGGAATGAGTATTTATTAATTAAAATTAAAATTTTAATTATTTAATATGTAGAATTTGGTATATAATTTAATTGAAATATGAAAAAGAATAATAAAAAAAATTAGTGTTTAATATGTAATTTAATTTTAATTTAAAAATTAAATAATAAAAATTAATATATAAACAATCATTCAATTATTTAGTTGAAATATAAAAATATATATTTAATTAGAATAGGAAAAAATTAGTTTTAAGACACAATTGAGCATAAAAGTTACATAAATATATAAATAAATTCATATAAAAAATAATTCAAATGATACTTGATTTCAAATAAATTTAAAATAAGTATGAATAATTTTTTTCAAAATTAATTAGAAATAGATTTAACTATGTAACAAAATTAGCATATATTGTTACCATTAATTTAAAAAATAAGTTAGTTAATATAATCTATTAATATATAAAAATAAATAATTTTACCATTGTGAGCATATCACATGCAATGTGCAAAGCTAAAAAATTAATATTCAATAAACAAATGAGAAGTACTGTGGATAATTTTATAATGGGTAAAGTTCTGTGTCGCCAACAATGTCGCTCCTAATGACTATTTACTTTTTTTTTCTATAATTTTTAATAATTATAAAAATAGTATGTTCAAAAAAATAATTATAAAAATAGTTAATTAATTAATAATTAATTAATTAAAAATTTTGAGTTTCTAAATTTTGGTACTATAAATTCATCCGTTTTCAAATTAAGTTTTAGGTTTTATCAATTTAATTAATTATTTAATTAAAATATATATTTTTAAATTATTATATAATTTTTTTTATATTATAAAACTAATGAGAATGAAAATGTAATTTAATAAAAAAAAAATTATCTTCTAGTACCCACTGACGTCGCAGACGTCAAACGCAATCCTCTTATAATTGGTCAATTGTAAAATAACATATATTTAAATAATTATTTTATGTTTATTTATTAATAATCTGATGGACTGCTGTTAGATTGAGCGTTATTAAATTTTTTTGAACATTAACTTCACTAATGTTATGTCCACATAAAGTCTAGTCTATTGTTCCCTTAAAAAAGAAAAAAAAAAAAAAAAAGAGTATGGTCTATGACCATTTGGAAATTGATAGGTAAAATATCAAAATAACTTAAATTAAATAATATATTTTAAAAATATAATTATTTTGTGCATGATTCAGTTTTACAGTGTTTCCATTTTTTTCTTTTTTTTTTTTATTCTCTTTTTATCTTCATAGTTTTTCTGAAAATCCATAAATTTTTTCATTTTTTTTTCCAAACTCATTACTAACTA
Source organism: Macaranga tanarius (assembly GCA_949673435.1). Classification (NCBI taxonomy): domain Eukaryota; kingdom Viridiplantae; phylum Streptophyta; class Magnoliopsida; order Malpighiales; family Euphorbiaceae; genus Macaranga; species Macaranga tanarius. The sequence goes on along the minus strand of CATIWO010059270.1, from coordinate 11,416 downwards.
TAGAAAAATTTATAAATGTAACCATAATAACAATGGATTTAAAAAAAAAAAACTCAAACGAGATGGTTCTTCTTCATTTTCTTATTATTTTTGAGTTGTTCTCATGTTATTTTCAAAAATTTTCTGGTTGTTTTGAATTTTTTTTTTATAATTCTATTTTTCTTTAAATATTACAAAATTTTGAATAAATTAGTTAGTTAAAAGTGAAATATATGTGTTAGAAATTATGTTATATTTAGTTTCTTCAGAAGTATTAGAGATTATTTGTCATTAAATTTTACTAGTAGTGGTGTGGATAATATAAACAATTGATAGTTGTTTTACATTTAGATTTTTAATTTGAAATTTATATTTGTCTCATATTGTATTTGGAGAACATCATATTTTTAATTTTTACAAATAACATATTTTTGCATTTTTTTTTTTTGAAAAAGTTAGTCTTGAAAGAAAATAAAAAAAGTCAACCTTTTTAATATATATTTTTTAATTTTTGTAAACATCGCAAATTGAAAAGACAAATGCCCAGTTATGTCTATCCTATTGATGCAATGGGCTGGTGAAATTTGTTGAAGGCCCATCCCATTTAGTAATAATACATAAAAAGTTGAAATGCCATTCTAGCATGATGAATTGATGATGGCCTAGAAAAGCAAGAAAATAAAGCCAAATTATACAATGAGAAAGTTTGGTACAACTTTTTAATAGCTACATATAATTTTTTTTTTTTATGGCCAGGAGGTGCATAATAAGAGTTAATTATCTTATAAAATTTTAAGGATATTAATAAATAATGGACAGTTAATTATAAAATTTGAGATATTTAAAATAATAATTTATTAAAAAATTTTAAATGATTGTCTTTCCATTATATCAAATATACAATTGTGCCAAATAATAAAAAATTTATTTCAAATAATGAATGATTTGGTTGGTTTATCAATTTATTATCCCCCATATTGTGTAATATTTTTTATTGCATTCAAAATTATAAATGTGTGTGTGTGTGTATATATATATATACACGCACACAAATATTAAGCCAAACTTTAGTTAGCCCAATATTTTGCATTAACGAGTGGGAATAAAAATGGGGTTAACATAGCTACCCTAATTTAGCCAAGGAAAATTTGGAACATATAATTGCTAACAATTGAATAATACTATATATTTTTCAGTAGCTTAAAATGAATTTTAAATGTAATCGGTAAGAAACATAATTTTTTTGTTAAAAAAAAAAAAACTGAAAATGCACCCGTTGAATCTACCTACTTAATCTCAAATATATAACCATTATGCAACTATATTAATTCATCAATTTTAATAAATATGGAAGTTTACAGTCCCATACATAATTTTATTTAATAATTAACTATAACATTTTTTTTAAAAAAAAAAAAGCTTATTTGACTTTAGAATAGAAATTTTGGGGTGATTTGATGAAAATAGTTAAAATTCAATATATATGATCATTAGACATAAGTACAAGGGGCAAATTGATAATTTGTTCACAAAATAATTGAGGACAAAAAGGAAGCAATTTTAAGCGTGTGCAGGTGGAAATGCAACGCACGTAATCCAAACCTTTTTACACAAATTTTTGTTAAAGTGTAGGTGTCATTGGTCAGACATGTTTTGTTGTTTACTTGTCTTCGGCAGGGGATTGGGCCCTTTGCTGACCTGGCATTTTCTTATTTTCTGTCTTTGTTTTATTCTATCCTTGTTGTACCTTATGGTCACTACTCAAATTTGAATCCCCAAGATTGCTATCCGATAAATAATCTAATGACAGGTTTTATATTAAATCAATTTTATTGTTTAATATAAAAGAAAATTATTACGAAGCAGATGATACCCTGATCGGACAGTATAGTTCCCCTTTCGCTCATGGTGCCAAACCAGTTTGTCTTTGGTCCTGCTGGCTGCTATTGGAATTTGTCTGATGGCCAGTGTCTCGGCTGGAGAGAAAAGTTGGTTAAGAGCTACTGTATGCCAGCTTTTTGTGTCCCTGTTAATCAAGTCTTTAACCCAGCCGTATTCTGTTCCCTCTGGCCTCGCTGAATGAACCTTGAACCCCTGGATGGAAGAAATCCATTTGTCATCCCAAATGGCCACATTTTCACCCGTAGCTACGTTTCATCTACTCCCTTCCAAAATCAGCTTTCTTCCTTGTATAATGCTTGACCAGATCCAGGACAGTCGGTATCCTTTTTTCGCATTCTCGAATCTTGTGTGAGAAAAGTATAGGCAATTCAACAGATTTGCACATAGCAACTGAGGATGATTTATTAACTTCCAGCTTTGCTCAGCTAATAAAGCAATATTAGCTAATATGGCGATGTCCTCAACAAATCCAAAACCAACTTTATGGAAATCAATCTTGCATATGGAGGTTCCACCGAAGGTGATGTTTTTTGTTTGGAGGTGTATAAAAAATAGCATTGCTACTATGTCCAACTTAGCTAAACGAAGATGTAGCAGTACCAACCAATGCCCAATTTGCAAAGAAGCTGAAGAAACAATAGAACATGCCCTCCTCCTATGTCCCAAAGTGCAACTGGTTTGGTTCGGCTCTGCCGTCTCATATAGACCTAATGCAGCAGGCTTACAGTCATATGCAAAGTGGTGGCAGAAAGTTTTAGACTTTTTTAGCAAGGAGGGAGCGAGAGATGAAATGGCATTGCTGGCCTTAACAACTTGGCAAATTTGGAGGCATAGGAATAACGAGGTTTTCAGACAGGAAACATATGATCCAAGGGTAGTAACTCTCAAAATTGCCGAGCAAAGAAGAGAGTTCCTAGATGTGAATCTAAAAATTCACCGAATTCCATCACAGCTCAACACTGCAAAAAGACAATGGGAAAGACCACGCCCAGGTGAGTTAAAAATCAACTGTGACGCATCATTCAAGAAGGAATCAAAGGAGGCTCAATTGCATTTATCAGCAGAAATCAAAAAGGTGAGTTGATTAAGGCAGCGGCTCAGCAAGTGCATTGTAGTTCAACATTAGTGGCTGAAGCTCTAGCCATTAGAGCAGCAGCAAAATATGCCAAAGAAAAGGACTTTGCCAATGTCACAATAGAATCAGATTCTCAAATTGTAATGACAGAAATTAAGAACAAAAATGGTGGGCATCTATGGGAGACAGAGGTAATAATTCAAGACATATAAAGATTAGAGCAGGAACTGAGACAAGTCAATTTTACTTATGTTCGAAGGGAGCAGAACCAAGTAGCTGATTGGGTAGCTAAGTAGGGTTTCAATTTTGATAAAGACGAGCATATTAGACTCTTACCATCTCAACTGCTGCATTTGCTGTAGCAATAATGTATAACCAATTCTTCTTCTTCTCAATGAATAGCTATATTCATCTTTGCCCAAAAAAAAAAGAAAATTATTCCTTTTTATATAATTATTAATACCTAAATCATTTGACTTTTTACAACTCAAGTAAAAATTCACTTAAATCATATCATATCATAAAAATATTAAATTGCATAAACAATTTTAAACTCAAATAATTAATCTTTATATACATTGTTCCCCTAGTAAATTTATTGTATTTTAAAAGGCCCTTAAATAATTATTTCTTACAATATCAAATCCTTTTTTGACGGCTTTAATGTACGTGAGCAAAACGCACTGTTTGTATCACGTGAACCTCAAATATTAGCATTGATGTGAGCTGCCAAGGAGAGATAAAACCATGGAGGTTAGGGTTAGTTCCTTATATGGTGGTAAAAACCCAAATTAACATTATGAAGTAGGGTCATGTGGTCATAGGTTGGCTTCAAAATTAATCCCTAATAGCAGTCTACCACAGCCACATGAGGCTGGGATTAGATGTGTAAACGAGCCGAGCCGAGCCGAGCTTTGGCTAGTTCAGGCTTGGTTCATTTATAAACGAGCCGAGCTCATTAGGCTGCTAAGTGTTCGCAAACTATTCACGAGCTTAAACGAGCCTAAACAAGTTAAAAAAATTTCTAAAAATACAATGTATAAATTTAAATTATTCATTAAAATAATTTAAAATAAATTATTTACTAAATAATATATGATAAAATTATGGATTTTTGTAATAATATATTTTTAAAATATTTAAATGAATAAAAATTTATATATTATATATCTGAAATTAAATTATTAATACATTAAAATTGCGAACCGGTTCGCGAGCCTTTATTCGAGCTTGTTCACGAGCTTTCACGAGCCGAGCTTTACATAGTTTGAGCTCGGGTCGTTTATTAAACGAGCTTCAATATACGAGCTCGAACGAGCTTTTAACGAGCTGAATTTTGAGCTACTCACGAGTGGCTCTGTTTGTTTACACCCCTAGCTGGGATTCCTGAGTTTAATGCTCCAACAAATGTGGAAGAAGATGAGAACGAACCTCATCTTACATTTAATGAATTTCTTATCCCTATTGAACTGTTAATAGATAATAATGATGAAGAAATCCAGGAGTCTAGGAATAAAGTTAGGGAATATAAAAAAAAATAGTAGTTATTAATGAGATTGGTAAGATAGGTGAGCAGGTACCTGTTAAAGAGGTAGAAGAAGAAATTCAGATTGATGAAGCTGATGATGTCTTAGGCAAATCTGATGGAGAGAATTCAGCAAGTTCTAAGTACATGGACAGTGATGATCCAGGAAGATATTATAGTGATAGTGATGAAGAATGTGGAGATTATGCTTTAAGAAGACCTAGTAACACAATTAAGTTTGATCCAGATTCTGCTATTCCTATTTTTTGCTTGGGTATGGTATTTGAAAATGTTCAACAATTTAGGTTTGCAGTTGCTAAGTATGTTGTAATGAAGGGTAAGGGGGTGCATTTTGTGAAAAATGAAGGAAAGTGGGTTAGAGCCAAACGTAAAGATAAGTGCCCATGGGTATTGTTTGCTAGCTATGAAAATAACCATGACACTTTGGTTGTTAAGACATATCATCACAAGCACAATTACACTAGAGAAAACATAAATAAAATGGCAATATCTAATTTTCTATCTGTTCTATTAAAGAATAGAATCATGTCACAGCCATCAATTAAGATCAAGGAACTTAGGAATTTGTGCAAGTCTGAATATAAATTAAATGCTTCAATGTCTCTCTATAAAAATACTAAAGTAAAAGTTATGAGGCAACTGTTAGGTGATTTTAAATATCAGTTTATTAATTTATATGACTATATGGAGGAAATTAAAAAAACTAATCCTAGTACAACTTTTTTAGTAAAAGCCAACAAAGACAATTTGGAAGGTCTAAACAAATTTCAGAGATTTTATGTGTATTTCCATGGGTGTAAACAGGGCTGGATTGAGGGATGTAGACCTATACTAGGATTAGATATGTGTTTTCTAAAGAGATTGTGTAAAGGACAGCTTTAATGTGCAATAGGGAGGGATAGGAACAACTAAATATTCCTTTTAGCTTGGGCAATGGTATCAGTGGAGAACCAATTTAATTAGGCATAGTTTTTAAGATGCCTCAAATATGATTTATCTCTTAGAGATGGTAAGGGATACACCATCATTTCAGATATGCAAAAGGTCAGTGTAATAAAAGCTGATACAATTTATCTATGAAATTTATATTTGATACTTTTTATGTATGTTAACTATCAATAAAATGTGTTGTTATTTGTATCAGGGATTAGAAAGTGCTATCAAGGATGAACTACCAGAAGTGTACCACAGAATGTGTGAAAGGCATATATATGCCAATTAGGCAAAAACGTTAAGGGGAGAGGAAAGGAAGCTTACTTTCTGGGATGCCTCAAAGTCAACCTTCACAGCAGAGTTAAAAGCTAACATAGCTGCTATTGAGAAGTTGGGTACATGAATTGTAAATGATGTCTTACAATATCCACTACATCAGTGGATAAAATCTTTTTTCACAACTGAGTCATAGTGTGATGTGGTCGACAATAATATGTGCAAGAGTTATAATGGTTGGATTTCGGAAGCTAGATTCAAGCCTATAAAAAGCATGTTGGATGACATAAGGAGGCAGGTCATGAATAGAATTAAAAAGAAAAGGATGTTTCCTAATACTTGGATCACAGACATTGCACCACGAGCTTTAGAGAAACTTGAAAAGAATAAAGTTTGGTCACATAATTGGTATATTGAATTCAATGGGGATGAAGGCTTTAAAATTACAAATATGTCCAATGCTGCTAACCAATATACTATCCATTTGAAGAAGAAAACCTATACATACAGAGAATGGTAATTAACAGGTATTCCATGTCAATATACTATGCCTGTTGTATTATTAGGATCCAGTCTATTACTTGATGTTATGCTGATTATATAGTAAAGTTTAGCCTCTGGTTGTGCTGTTAGTGTGTTTTATATATCGATCTGTGGAGGTGAACAAGTAGCCCAACTAATTTGTCTGCTTCTTGGTAGGTATTCCCTGTCAACACACTATTTATGCTATATACAGTGAGAATATGAAGCCTGAGGACTTTATTAAGCATTGGTATTGAAAGAATACTTATCTCAAAGCATATACCCATGTGTTACACCCAATTAAAGATAAGGATGTTTAGGAGAAAAGTAGAGCTGATATGCAAATAAAGTGGACATAACTTAAGGAGTTGTCCAAAAAAGACTCAAGATACTCAGGTAACTTACCAAAATACTTAGTAAATTTTATTTCTTTTACATTTTTTTTGCTTGCTATATAACTTATGTAATTGCATATGCAAAGGTGAGGGTTTCAACCAAAAGAAAAAGGAATCGAGCAACTCCAAGTAACAACAATATCGTCCCTAAGCATTCATCTATTGAAGCAGAAAGAGCTTTGTGTAGCAGTACTATAATAGCACTAAGTCAAATGAAAATATAAGTAGTTAGCTCACATTACAGACTCACATCTCTGGTTTTTTTATTATTTTTGTTATAAAATAATTATTATGACTATCTGGCATTTTTTTTTCACAGGTGGATCTACTATGAAGGGGAAAGGGACAAAACATGTTGGATGCCACAATGGCATAGAAGAATGTCCAAAGAATGTGACTGTTAAGCAGCCTTGTTGCACTAATAATATGGAGATATGAATGATACTATAGATATTGAAAGTCAAAGTTTCAATGGTGGCAGATTTGGAACTTTATTTACCCCACGAGCAAAATTACCCTCATGGAAGAAATGTTTAAAGGAAATGAGAATTAATCCTAAATTTGCAGATTGGTGGGTGTCTGAAGGCTTTCAAATTCCAAATTCTAATGTAAGACGGCAATTGTTTTCACCATTTAATAGCTCTTGAAGTATGGCTAACATATATGGCTAACTTTGTTCAATGCTATTGGAAATGCTTACAGACTGTAGGGGATAGGTCAAAGACATATGTTCAAGATAAATCAACTAGGAATTGATGTTATGAAAAACTAGATAGCATGTTAGACTGATATCAAGCAACTTATTTTGTTATTCAATTGTTATCTTTTGGTCAATGAATATACAAACTAATAGCAAGTTGGAAAAATTTTGTTATTCAATTGTGGTAGAATGTGATTTTGTCAACTTTTGTTATTCTAGTACTAAATTTTAAGATAGGTTTTGTGAAGTTGCACTTTGGCTTTTTTGGTTATATGTATTTTGGCTTTGGTCAAGTATAGCTATATAGTGCATAATTTGTATTGTGCTAAAACCTCTGTTTGTTTATGGCTAATATATATATATATATATAATTTTCACCATTATGTATATTTGTTTTGCACTATATTTCTTACCAGCAAGTATGCATTTTGTTAGTAGGAGTCTGCTTGCTTAAACAGTATATTTGCTTACTTAAATATCAAAAAAAAAAAAAAGATATATCATAAGATTGCCATTTTTTAGGATGAACAAAGTCATTATATTTCATTTCCAGAAAGATCAAACTACACATACTACAAAATGTGCATAATTTATTCTACTGACCACTGAACCTTACACTAAACCAAAACATTGAACTAAACCTTACACTAAACCAAACATAAAATAAAATGTTTCAATCTTATGCATTGCCTCTAAAGACTTTGATTAAGAAAAAACTCACAGCCAAATATAATCCAATTTTATAAAAATCTTTGCTCCACCTTAAATACTTGTTTTCTTTGTTTGATTCAATCAAGTCCATCTTCAAATTCATAATTTCATTTCTCAGTGCTTCTATTTCTGGCATTGCCTCACCACATACAGCGTTTTCATCCTCTTCTAAGTTCTATTTTTGTAGTGAACCTAAGTGCAAATTCAAGACTCTCAACTCACTTAAAATCATCGCAAACCTTTCACTCAACCATTCATCATGCCATTTGAAAAAGGCACAGTGCCCACCCTGTGAAATCATCTCATCATCGATAAAACCAACAAGTTAAACACATGGAAAAAAAATAATCATCCAATTACCTCATATGAACAAACCCAAAATTTTCTTCCTGGGTTACTTTCAGTTTGTGAAATAAGTAATTTTGTCGGCTTTCCACACCTGCATGCTACATTTCCACCGCTCAGAATTTCATTTTCCACTTCGTTATAGTTTGGTACTTTAGAATAATTGCTTCGATGAACACCACTTCTAGATGCCATTGTCTTCTTCTCTATGGGATCTTGCTTTAATTTGTTATTTTCTTTCAAATTTTTCAAACCTCTTTCAATTTAGTTTAACCTCATTTTTTTATTATTTAAGTAGCCACATATCACAATTTTTGACGTGGAAAAGACAATGCTACGTGGACAAGGAGTTAACACCATTTTCTTTTCATTTCACTTTCCATCAAAAAAGAGTTTGATGTTGCAAGAAATAATTATTTAAGGGCCTTTTAAATTACAATAAATACATAAGGGCTCAATAGAATAAAACGCGAAAGTTCGAGGGCCAACATATAGGTTCTTCCTAAAAAACACTAAGCTCAGGGAATTTATATACATTTTGTAGTTGTCATATGCATTTTCAAGCCAAAACAGAGCATGGGCAATCTCAGCTCAAATTTACAACAAGTCTAATTGACAGTTTTCACTAAAATATCCCAATATAGATTCATAAATGAACTAACTACTTTTCAAAAGATATCCACAATGGTTTGCTGCACAGTAATCACTATCAATGTTAATTTACCTAACAGTCAGGAACAAATGAGAAATGAACTTCAATATTTCAATTATGACTTTTGATTACCATAATTGAAGACTCCAAATAATATCGAGCTTGAAATATAAACAAACAAATCTTATGCAAGAACAAAAACTTACCACAAGGTGTTGGAGTCGCAGCGGAAGCAATAAACAAATGCAAACAAACACACACACAATAGCAAAATAAAGTAAACAAGAATAGATACAAAGATTTACGTGAAAAACCTCAATATGGATAAAAACCATGGGCAGAGGAGGAGAGAATTCACTATGATTATAAAAATAGCATACAAAGAGTATTTAGACGACTAACAATAATGAATAGGCCGAATTCCATAACCCTTAATTGATGCAAGGCTTATTTATAGTGTTTGTGAAGAGAAAATACGAAGAAAAATGCTTCCCAAACGAATTTGGACAACTCTGCATGTGACATGGCTTGTGTCATATCGTGTTGCAACCCATGTCACTTTTCGGAGTATAAACTAGATTCGACACAGCTTGGAGTATGGCCGTGTCGCTTTCCGTGCACCATTCTGGACAAAAATGCAGGTTTCAACACGGCTTGTGTCATGCCGTATCTCTGCTTGTGTTCCTCACTGGACCAAAACAGCACTCGACACACCTTGAGACATGGTCGTGTTCCAAACCATGTCTACCTCCAACATAAGAATACACATTCCAAACGTCCAAAACATTCAAAATATGTCCAAAACACAAAGCGAACATATTTTTCACCAAAATTCATATCACAAAATACAACACAAGGTATCTTCAATATAATGCCAAGATGAATCAGTCTTGATGACAACAAAAGAAACATGAACCATATCCCCTTCATATTTGATATCATGAGAGAAGCATTCTTCTCTATCAATCACAAATCTAATCCCAAACACCGACTGAGGAGTCAACAGAAGTGCCAGCAATACAAAATAACAAAACCCCTTTAGCCCAATTCCCATCTGCAAAGCACAAAGACAACAGCATTTCCAAGTCACAGCATGAAATAACCAATCAAATTAATACAAAAAACACACATAATGGTCTTTAAAAAGACAACCAAAACATCATTGACACATAAAAATCAAACAGCAAAAATTAACAAAGAAACACACCTACATGCCTATATGGATCCAGAATTACCTAAACTACATTGACAAGATATATATAGGAAAAGCAAGAAAAGATAAAATCAATAAAACCAAATTGCCGCATACCCAGTTCGTGAAATTGATTAAAAAACTATAAAAACTGAAACTTCCCTAAAAAATCCAAAAGGGTTGTCGTATACCAATCTTAAAAAACTGAAACAGCAAAAAAAAAGATTCAAAATTTATTTTCCCATCAAGCAATATACAACAAAAGACGAATTGGGTATAAACAAACCTCGATCTAAAAACCAATTAAATTTATAAGAAAATAAAATTTTTTTAACATCTATTTTTTTTACATAAAATTTAAATTCGAAATATCATCCGAACTCTTAACATAATTGATGCCTATATGAACTTTTCTATAAAAAAATTACGAGTGTAGGTACATGTTTTTTTTTTTCTAAATCATGCAAATAAAAGAATTTAAATTGTTCAGAAAAAAAAACTTGTTAATATAAATTAATTTTAAATTTTTTTATTTAATAATTAGAAGAATAATATATATTTTTAATATTTTTACTTAATTAATAAAAATATAAAACGCAAATATGCATTACAAATTTATTTGTTGAGTTGACTGTGAATGTTTACTTATATTAAAATTATTATATATTTTTTTAGTCTAAACCACTGGTATCCAGAGTTTAATGGACTATGACTAATCCAGTTCGATCCGGATAAAACCACAAGGGCGGCAAAAGTATCCCAACAACTATTTAATGTTACTGCGTTCACTAGGACTCGAACTCGAGATTTTAGCTTAAGTGAGAACAGTCCCCTACCAGCAAATCATAACCGGATGAATAACACATTTGAAATATTTTAAACTTAATGAATAACAATATAATAAGTAAATATATATTACAAATCTATCCACGGAATGTAGAATGTAATACAGCTAGAGTGGACAAGCAATTCCTTTTGTAAAAGTTCATTTGGACAGACTCAATTCTATTACTTATCTCAGGATATCATAACATCATGGTGCTTGTAGAAAAAGGTAGAATCAATGCAGTAAACTGAAAGTGGCACAAGCAAGCAGAGCTAATACAGATGATTTAAAAGCTAGAGAGCTTGGCAACTTGCCCTTATCATTCCTTAGGAAAAGGCCCTGATATAATGGCAAGTTGATGA
>CATIWO010059257.1:0-17806 GCA_949673435.1 Macaranga tanarius | reverse complement strand
TGTGTATGATTTGTAAAGTAAATGATTAAAGTTGAGAATATATATATATACATGCATTTGTGATTTTTATGAGAGAGAGTTGTGCCATTTATGTGTGTGAATGTGCATGACATGAATTTATGTCCTTGAAGGAATTTTTAAATTCTTTCTAAGTAGACACGTGTTTGGGTGATGTTGAGGCCACGTGCAACGGGTCTCACAATAACCTTGCTTGATTTGTGCCTTTGCCTTGAGATTTATCTATTGCTCACTTTTAATTAATCACTTTCAAATCACCTGCAAATAGGATGTTTAATCTTTTGGCTTCTAGAGTTCTTAGATCATCACCAAATCCTGCACCTACAATTGCAATAAATATTCAATCTAATGTTGCTAAATAGGTATTATAACATCACCATTATTTTTATTTCATTGCTTGAATGTGTTAAATCTCACATCATTTTATTATTACAGCCCATTTTTTAATTCTCCTCATCCTTGTTTTCTAGTAATAAATATAAAGTTTCCCCTGAGGAATTGAACAAGATTGAGGTAATCACTATAGCTTTTCCATTAAACTTACTCTTCAATCATGAATTCCCATAACTTTACTCTTATTCAAGAAATGAAGCTTGAAATCCTTAAGAAACTTTTTGTGGATTAGCCATCAAATTTGTTTATACAAGTTGTTTCACTGATCACTTCACATATACACTATAACCATACATTACTCATGAAATAAAATGTTCCATTTTTAGCCATTATGCAACTAAAATTTTTTCAACACTTCATTGTTCATAGTACTTATTCACACTAACAAACACACTAAATAAATTACTAAACTTCTCTATAAAATAACAAAAAAAAAGTGGCAAATTTCTAGTCTGAGGTCAATTACTTATTTCATTTACTTATCTTTTATTTCTCATATAGTGGGAAAGAACTTATAATGAGGGACTCCATCAATCTTTGATCTTAATTTATTCTACTTAAAGTAAGATTTTAGCAGCTCCTCCTTTTTTCTAATCTTCTTTTTTAAATCCAACAGTGTCCTCAATTTAATACCTATGAAATTGACTGATTCCACAAGTAAAAATAGATCCTCATTAATAAGCATAACCTCTTTTTCTCTGGAAATTTTAGTATTTCTTTTTTTATTCGATCTTGTATCACATTCTTAAACGTCCAACAAGTACTAGTGGAATGATTAAAAGAATTATAATATTTATAGTACTCCTTTCCCTTTAGTTCTTCCTTAGTTAGTAGCTTATGATGTGGAGGTAATTTGATAGAATTCTCACTTAACAAAAAATCAAATATATAGTCAATGTTAGAAACCTCAAAAGTGTACCGAGTCTGAGCATTGGAGCCTTAAGGCTTCTTTTATGCTTTTGGAGCCTTTTTCTCTAAGAGTGAATAAACACAAGAACCAATATTAGAAAGGTCAACTACCACAATTAATGTGGTTGTGACATCTTGAAAGTATATTCCTATAGCAAAATTATTTTTTAATTCTCTTCCCTCAATAATTCTTTATATTTAGTAATATTTGTAGCTAGTTCATAGAAATTCTCAAATTACGTGTCTTGAAACTTTTTCCTTAATTCAATGTCAAGTCCCCTCTGTGCCATTTGGATGTACTCAGTTTTAGGTATGAGAATTTTACATATGTTCCTCATCTTTTTAAACCATACAATGAATAGATCAGTGCTTTTCCTGCCCTCTGAGTTACCCTTAACAGTTTCAGCAATATATACCTCTAGTTCACCTCAAAAAAATTAGGTATGGAACTGAAGTTCCATCTCATGCCATGTAAAGATTGAATTTCTAAGTAAAGTTACATACCATGCAAAAGTTGCTCTAGTCAAAATGTTAGAAAAAGCCTCAGTTTAAAATTTAAAAAAATTTCATAGTTAATAAGCTCACCACACTGGACAGTGAAGCATGCAATGTGTTCCAAGGTTAATTGCCCATCTTCTCTAGAAAATAAAAAAAATTCTTGAATGTGACAACCTCTTAGATATGGATTATTTCTATCAATCGCATTAAGATATAGGTTATTGAATTTTGGACAGCCAATTTAGCACAGACTAGGTCTATAAAGTTCTTAAACTACATCACAAACGACATCCAAGTCTAATCCCATCCTTAGAGGTTAAGGAGGAGGTAAATAAGGCTGAGGAACTGGCATTTGATCTTGAGGAATCTGTATTTAATTTTAAGGAATGGCTTGTTCTCCAAGTGGAATGTTACCCCTTAGGCCTCTTCCTTGATAAACAACCTCCTAATAATAAATCTTAAGCTGCAAGTTTAGAGTTGGTTCTACTAAAGAACTGTTGCTTAGGAGCAAATCTATTACTATATAAATTATTACCATTATGGTCATTTTATCCAATGTGAAGAATTCCTCTGTTGATAACTATAAACTCTTCCTTTTGATATGGTGGAATATATCTGTTGTCATCACAAAAAAACTTAAACTCCATCAGTATTTATCTTAATAGTAGATAAATGTCCAAGTCCTTTCTAAGGTTGAATCACCACTCTAGAGGGAGAATTCTGACTCTCTTGTTGCTTAGAGATTTGCTCATTTATTTTGGCAAATGAATTCAACATCTCATATAAAGTCTCTTAAAAAGCATTATTAATATGCTGTATAAAGTTGTGAAGAGAACTATTCATCTGCAATATTGAGTTCTGAGTTTGCCTAATTCTTTCTAAGAAAATAGCTTGAGCATTGATAATGATTACATAAGCATTGGTGGCGATTACAGAAACATTGATGATCTTGAGATTTTAGCTTGTAAAACTAAGAGGTGCCTCACTTTGATTTTGACCGGAGGCACCAAGCCTTTTTCTATTCATCACCTATTTCTAGAGGTGAATTATTGGTTGAGTCACCAACCTTAATAGTTTCTTTTCACTTTTTAATTTAGCAATCTCATTGGAATGTGTTCTATTGGGTGTGTCAAAATATTGTTGCTATTATTTTTGATGAACCAAGTTGATTTAATGTGTTAGCATGCTAGAGGAATTTATTTCTCAGAGAGTAACCTCACTTCTATTCAGACAATATGGATTCTCAAACTCCTTTACCACAATTTGCTCAAATTCCAATGAGATTTTCAGATTTAATAAAGTTTTAATTGACCAAAGAAAATAACAAAGAAAAGAACATTGCACTTTAAGAGAATATTCATGTATTGCTTAATTAATGAACATAAACTAATAGCATGAAGGAAATATTTGTAAATTTAAAATAAAATAAGAACAAAACTTACTAAAGAACAAAAAGCTAATAATATTATCTGTGATTTATCTGTGTTGTTGAATTATGTCTATTGATGATGTATGTTGATTACTGATAATTGATGATTGTATGTGTCTTTTTTTTATGATTCTTTCTTACTTTTATAAACCAATTCCATAAGTTTTCTTCAATTAATGTTAGTTGATCACTAATTTTCAAATTCATTTTATTACTTTCAGATAACTTTTTCCTCAACTCCTTAGCTCTTCAACAAGTTCTAGAAACTTCATGTATATTCTTACCTTAGCATCTTAACTCATGAGTTCGTAATATTAATTTCAAAAACATAAATTCTAGAAGTTTCAACTTCTTTCTTCCTTAAAACTATTTATGGATTGAGCTTTGAAATTAATTTATGAGCTAGCTAAATTTTAAATATGGGTGCAAGTATTTTTCAATAATAAAAACATGGTTTTTGGGTTTGAGTGGTTCTTTTTAAACTAAATATGAGTTAATTACTTAGTCAAAGATTCATATTATCATTGGCCCTTAGGTCATTTTAGCTCTAAAAGATGATGGCATTGTTTGATGATTAAACATGAGATCTTTATAGGGTAAGTGAGCGCCTAAAGTATTATAGGTATAGTGACATCAAAGCTAAAAAAATAATGAGCTATTAGGAGAAGGCTTAAATGCTGATAAAAATAAGATTCTCCAACATGATTCTACATTTTGTTAATTTGATAAAGTTTTTAATAGCTAAGAAAACTAAAAAGGTAAAATAACTCTATTAATTTGTTGCTTTTATTTCCTTCTGAGCCTTCTAAAAGTGATTAAAAAATAGTAAAAAATATGAAAATAGTATGCAAAATGGAATGTAATTTTTGGTAGTTTTGATGAATTTTATGAAAGCAATGCAAAATAAACTAAAAAATGCATGATTCTTAAAACGGATTTTTATTGATGTGAGTTAAAGTGATGCAAATATGTAAATGATTTATTATATATATAAAATGATGAAAGGAATTTTAAGGCTTAATACATATCCAGGCCCCTGAACTTGCCAGTTTTTATCACTTTGGTACCTTAACTTACGCTTTTGCCATTTTAACACCTGAACTTGCCTAAAATGTAATTTTTAAACCCTTGTCATCACATTAGCGAATCAGCAAGTGACACATAAGAGGTGTTTAACTAACAAAAATCTGTAAGTAGAGGTGCCAAACTGACAAAAAGTGGCAAGTACAGGAGGTGATAGATGTATTAGATAATTAGATTAGTGTATTGTAGATAAAAAGCGGCAAGTTCAGGTGTTAAAATGGCAAAATCATAAGTTGAGGTGCCAAAGTGACAAAAACTGGCAAGTTCAGGGGCCTGGATATGTATTAAGCCAAATTTTAAATATAACAATCCTATGCACTTGTAATGGAGATTCTTATGTTAATCTACTTTAAATACCAAATAAGAATGTTTGAATCTTAATTGGAGCAGTTGAACCCAAAAATATATAAAATTGTAAAACTTAAGGTCCAAATGAACAAAATGTAAATACAAAGTGAGAAATGTGATCATAAAGTGAAACTAGGAACTTGAACAAGTTGATGCCCTTAACTTGTTATCAGGATGGTCCATTCAATCCATTATAAGGTATAAAAATGATTTTTTGAACCTCTAATAAATTGATCTTGTTCAACAAATTATTGCTTTTTTATATTCAAGAAAGTAACATAATTTATTATCCAAAAATAATGGAGATAAAGAATGATGAACATGATAACAAAAATGAATATGAATATGATATGGAAGATGTTAGTGTAATACAAGAAACAATATAATATGATATATGATAATAAGTATAAACAAGAGTTATTTGAGAAGAGATTTTGAGATGAAAAGGTATAAATATTCATAATATAATAATATGATATGGGAAAAAGGTTGGTATAAACAAATATAAATTAGATAGAACAACAATAGTAATGTAAAGATTGATAATCAACAATATATCATAATAATAAGAAAGAGAGGTTAATGAACAAGATATAAGTAAGTTAGAGTGATTTTAATATTTAAAGAACAATGATATAAAATATGAATATAAGATGCATATAAAGTAAAAGTTAGTAGCAACTAAAAGTAAAAGAAGTTGTTAGAGTTTATTTTATGAGTAATAGAACACAAGAATATACACAAATGATATAGAAGTGAATAAAAAGTAAATGGTTAGTGGTAAGCATAAAGCATAAAGAGAGTTAAATTGAGATTGAGATTGAGAGCATGAGCAATATAATGAACAATAAATAAAAGTGCTTGAAATGTAAATGACATTAAAACTAAATATTAGATGTTAGTAAGAGTTATTAGAAGTTAGTAGTAATTGATAATGAGAGATTAAGAGCTTGATTATTGATCACAAAAGATATATAATGCAAATGAAAATATGTGATTCATGCAAGATAGAGTCTAGTTATGAAAAATAAAATTATTAAACTTTGTGCTTATGTAAAAAAATAAAGTTAATAGATTTAAATGTATGTTTTACTTTTAAAAAAGTAAAGTTTAGAACGTAGAAACGAATATTGAATTTATATTTTTTAATATCAAATATTTTATTCAAATTAAAATTAAATGAACGTGTAATATATTATTATTTAAATATTATATATCATGATACCTTAAGGTTAGATGAATCGTAGATATTATAATAAAACATTTAGTATCGAAAAGATGTAAATTAAAATTGATCAATATCAAAATTGAAATAAAATCAAAGTTTGGAGATTATATACATTTAATCCTATATTAATTTAAATGAGGTGGAAGATGACATGGCAAATATTATTAGAATATTCTTTCTTTGGTCGCCACATCATCAAAACTTCAACAGGTGATTTGCTAGTGAAATCTAAATAGAAGTCTGGTGATTAAAAAAAATCAAAGTTAAATACCCAAACTACAATAAAGTGAAAGTTTTGATACAACAAATATATTTAATCTATAAATTTTTCTTTATGAACCTTGAAGGGAGAAAAAAGTGAAAATAAAAGTAAAATAATCTCTTATAATGAAATCATTTAAATATAATTAATTAAAATTATTATAAAGAAGTAATTAAACACCAAAATAATAATAAAAAATATAAATATGGATTTATATATATTATTCATGTTGTGCGTATTACGCATTCAAAGTTATCAAACAAAAGTTGCACATGTGGCTATTTATTATGCGTTAGTTATCATTTCCAATTATTTAATAAATGTGGGCATTATTAATCAATTATAAATTTTAAACTATATGATAAATTGTTATTAATATTAATACCTATATGATACCTCCCTCACCAGTACCTTCATTAGACGGTCTTCGATCAACAACATCTAACACGAAGACTGATGTAGTAGAGCATCAATAATATTAAAACAATTTAGAATATCCTTCACTTTAACTTGTTTCTATTTACCTTGCATTAATAAAGTTTATGATACCTTCGAGTTAATTATATTTTTTTTAGGCAAAGATGCATTTCTGCCCCTAATGGTTATACCGAGAATCATATATGCCCTTTATATTTTATTAGACCATTTAAGCATAAAATTATATTTTTATTGTGATTATGGCTCTTTAGTTAATGACAAATGACTAGAAAATTAACTGCCATTTATATTTAGCTTATGTGGCAAATATACAAAGTAAAATGGGTCCTACAACAAAAAATGCCTCGTTGCCACCACCGCTACCTTCATCAATTCATCAACATCTCCGGTAATCGAAGACAAAAAAAAATAATTCAACTTTTTTTTAATTATTACCACCCGCTTCTCCTTCTTCTTCCCTCTATCTTCAATTAATTACACTTTTTAACCTCTTGTTTCAGTCAGCAGTATAGTGATGAAACCTCCTCTACTTAATTTCTTCGATGAGAAGCCTCAGAATTTAAGTGTGATTTTGGAATCAATTATTTTATTTTTTGGATAATTATGTGTTTAATCTTAGTTTATACTATCTTTTATTGAAGTGATTTAATGAATTCTTATGAAGAATTCATGAAATCTCATCAATTATTGTGGTTAGAGGTTGGACCTCAACTCCTATTACTACCACCGTGACCATCGTAGCTTCTTTTGGCTAATGAAACTTTAATGTGTACTTACAAAAAGAACCAACTAAAAAAGATATGCCAAGTACTAGTAGAGTCTCTCTCTTCAGATGTGTGGACATGGCAAAAATATGATAAAAACCTATTAAATGCTCTCTAAGGTAATATATATTTACTTGTATTATGTTAAATTTTGTTTAAAGTTTTGGTCTTTTATCATTTTGGTATGATTTGAAATTCAGCTTCTTCTTCTTCTTATAGATTCATAACAAGCATTAGAAGACTGTATAGTAAAGTATGATGGTCCAACTCTTCATGAATAATTGGCATCAGTTTTCTCTCACCAACAAATGTTTCAAAGCTACAACAAACTAGTAACCCCATGTTACGTAGTTTTTTCAAGAATCCCAGAATTTGTTTCTTTTTTAAATCAATAAAACTAACAAAAAAAAAAAAGAAAAGAAAAAAGGGCCCTTGAATCAAGAAAACTAATTAAAAAAAAAGAAAAGAAAAGAAAAAAGGGCCCTTGAATCAAGAAAACTAAATAAAAAAAAGAAAAGAAAAAAGGCCCTTAAATTAAGAAAACTAACAATAAATTTATGAAAAAAGTGCCCAAAAATAATAGACAAATAATTATTAAATAATTACCTAGTGAGGAACTTAGAAATGGGGTGTGAAGAAAAGATGTTAGAGTGGTACTTATTAGCAATACATTGAATCTTAGGCTGGAGATTTTCATAAGAAACAACAGGAACTTTGGACTTAAAAGCATCACGATCAATTGCACCATGGGAGCTGGAACCTCTGAAGATAATCATTTTAAGCATTTCTATTATATATGTATTTAATCTTGGTTTTGTTTAACAAATAAATAAGGGCTATTACATGGTTTTTGTTGTGGAGCCCATTTCATTTTGTATAGTTGCCACATCAATTAAATATAAATATTATTAATTCTTAAGTCATCTACTGTTATAAGAGGGGCTAAAAACACAAAAAAAAAAACTTAATTCTGTACGTAAATAGTCCAAACAAATGCAATGGGCATATGTGCTCCCCGATATAAATATTAGGGTTAGAAATGCACCTTTGCCTTATTTTTTTCTTTCTTGTAAGTAGAGCTTATCATATAATTGTAACCTCAAAATGAAAACTTTTATCCCCAATGATGAAACTTAAAAACTCTTTATATGAACATCCAATATAAACATTTATATATATGCAATCATATACAAGATCCACCATATTACATTTTTACTAAATTTTTATGTCAACAAAATAATCATCCACGATCAAGATCGAACTCCTAAGAATCCACCATCAAAGCCTCTAGTATTCATAAAATAATAACAATACTTAAAGTAAGTCATACTTAGCATATGAGTATATCACATTCACATTAGGTAAAAGCTAATATCAATATGGCTAGTACTCATACCGCATTGAAGGCTTGAAAGGTCAATATGCATATGACAGCTCCTAAGAGCACCGTTTAGATTGCCCCTAAGGCTTGTAAATCATTAGTGTTGTCCCAAAGACAATTTAATCAATACGATGACCATGTAGTATATTTCATCGCTTACACAAAGTTACTCTATCATGTTAACTAGAGCAAAGATCATAATTCCATTAATTTTTATCAGATGTCATATCTTAGATATGGTCTTACATCTCATTATTTGTGGAAAAATGTTATGTTCCAAATACAATCTCATAATTTACCGACCTTGCCATACCCCAAGTACGGACTTACTATCTTTTGATAGCATATGTGACTATACTTAAAAGGTTCACCATTTAATGATTTATACTTATATTAGTACCTTATTATCATTATTATCTATTTGAATACTTCTCACAATATTCTTATCTCAACTTGTTAATCACTTTTAAATTATATCTCAATCATTTGTCATGAATGTAAAGTAACCATGGTTTCATATTACAAGAAATGTTCTTTAAGCAAAACTTTAAATACATAGGTTGCAAATCTTTTTATGATCTTAAATTAAGTTAATAACATTCAAATTAGATATAAAAAATAGGGTTATTTGCAAAAAAAAATGACCTTTAGCGCTTTTTGTAGTTTAATTACAACATTTTAATTTTGGTAGATTAAAACATAAATTTTCAAAATTTTGCAATTCGAAACACTGATCAAATATCTGTTGATTGTGTGCTTATATGGCAGGCAAGAGTTAGCTAATTTGTCCACACATATATCTACGTCAAAACCGTGCAATGCATGAAAAAATGAAAACGCATTGTTTAAACTTTAAATATCTTGATTAATTATCACTGATTACTGACTTTAACTATTTGTCATTCTTTTTTCTCCTCTTCTTCTAGCGTTTACTAACCCAAAACAAAACCATAAATATAATGATAATTCATCTTTCTTTCTTTCTTTTTCTTTCTAATTTTTCCAAGAAAATCATTCATTTTCTCAAGAAAATTAAAATCCTAGAGACTAAACATTGCCCTTCTCTTTACCAATGACCTCCCATCCTCAATTTTAGTACAATGAGGTCATGCTATGACCTCTTCTTGAACCAAGTAGAAATCAGAATCTAAAAAGATTAGCAACAGTAGCAAAAAGATTAGGAACAGTAATAATCTGAAAAGCCAAGTAGAGGCCAACAACAGAGACTGCCCATAAGCTTGGTCATTATATCTTTACCTGTAATTCTAATTTTAACCCAAGTCTTATTCAAACCTGATGAGTGTGAAATATGCATGTGTTTAGTACTTTACTTTATTGCATATTTAGTTTAGAATTGCATTATTTAGTTAGTTTTTAGTTAATTTAGTTGGTTTTGTCATTTTACTTTAATTTAAGTATTTTTGGGTTAAATAGATAATTTTTGTTTAGTTTGTGGTTGTAGGGTGCGTTTGAGAAGAGATAAAGATAGGGCTTGAAGATAAAGGATAAGATTAAAGCTTAAAATTGGAAATTATCTTCACAGCAGTACACATGGCCATGCGCATGCTCATGTGCCAGTGTGCATGCCTATGCGCTTGCCCATGCCTGAATTAAAGAGGAATCAGTCACTAGTGCATATAGCCATGCACATGCCTATGTGTCAGCACACGCCGAAGCGCACGGCCATGCCTGAATTGGAGATTTCAGAGTTATTTTGATGCATGGGCGTGTCCAAATGATGCATACCCGCACATAATGATGTGGTAGCTATTTAAAAGGAGATTTTCAGCTAGAGTTTGGTTAGATAAGAGCTCATCTTTTAGGCTTATGATTAGATAGAGTTGGATAGAGTTAAATGACCTTTTCTTACTATGAGACTTGGTCCTTTAAATAGAACTTTATGTTTTTCATGAAGAGAGTTCTTCTCCTTAGTTTTTAGTTCTAGTTTTAGTTTGCTTATTCTTTTGGTTTTTGGAATACATTTTGTTTTATTTTGATTGGTAGAGGAGATACTTGGCTTGAAGTTAGAAGAGCAAGACTTCCTTACATCGTTTGGAAGGGGTTTTTCTTGTATCTCACTTTTATTTAATTATATTCAGAATGATTTCCTTTTCTTCTTTGTTTTCTTTTAGTTTTAAAATGAGTAGCTAGATCTTTTCTAGGGTTCTTATTCTGAATTGACCATATGCGTATTATGATTATGTTAAGTTGCTAGTTTTAATTCATTGGTTGTTGTTGAACTCAATGTCGTTTTAGGACTGATCAACCTAGAATTGAATCAACACTATGGGCTTGATTGAGAGATAGGTTCTGTAGGAAATGGTAATGATCTATTGGCTACTTAGTTGGTTGAGAGACAATTAAGTGGATCAATATTGATTAAAGGTCGTGTTTAAAATTGGAATTAAAAGGCATTAGGTTGGTGAGAGCCAATTAACTTAGTGTTGAATAATCTATAATTAATTATAGGTTTGTCTGAGAAGAAAATCTATAAGTTTTAAGATCCCTTTAAAATAAATTACAACTAGTGTAGACCTAGTTGTGTAATCAATCCTTTGAAATAGTCAATTGAGAATAAGGAACCCTAGCTTTTAAAATTTGTATTAAATTTGTGTTTTTACCTTTCTTAGTTTAGATTCTTTGAAATTCTAAACTCTATTTTGTTGTCTAAACAATCAAACATTGTGAGTATTGTAGTATTCAATCTCCAATCTCTGTGGGATGATATCTTTATTTACTACTTGTTGTGATTCTGTACGCTTGCAGATTAGTACACATCAAGTTTTTGGTGCCATTACCGGGGATTTGCAAAGGATTAATATTGTAAGAAAATTGTGTTGCTTGATTTAGACATTATTTTTAATTTTTTGTTTGAATTGGGGTATTGTAAGAATTTGTGTTCTTTGATGCACACACGAAGTGCAAGCAAATAAGGACTTGAGTTGATACCACTTGATTTGGAGCTAGAAAAGATAGTTCGTGAGAAAAAGAAATAAATAATTATATCTCTATAATCACCAAGCAAAATGGATTTAAGAGATGACAGGAATGACCTGCTAAGACAACCAGTTCTTCAAAATCCATAAAACAGTCAGAGAACCATGTAAGATTTTGTGAGTCCTAATGTGCAAGGTGATCAAACACCAATAATAAGGCCGGTCGTAGCAGCAAATAACTTTGAGATCAAGCCAGCTATGATCCAAATGATCCAGAACTCACCATTCAATGGGCTACCACATGAAGATCTATTTAGTCATATGTCTAGATTCTTAGAATACTGTTCTACCTTCAAGATGAATGGAGTGTAGCCTGATGCAATCCGGTTGATCCTCTTTCCATTTTTCCTAATGGATAGAGCAAAGAGATAGTTTACAAGTTTGTCACCTAACTCCATCAACACTTGGCAAAAACTTTACACTGCCTTTGTCAACAAATACTTACCACTTGCAAAAGTGTTAAGGATCAGAAATGAGATTAACTCATTCTTTCAAAGAGATGATGAAACATTCTACGAGTGCTGGGAAAGATTAAAAGACCTTCAGAAGTAGTGTCCACCTCAGTTGATTCCTATATAGGATTTAGTGCAGTCATTCTACAAAGGAGTAAATCATACGGTTTGAGTCAACATTGATGCAACAGCTAGAGGTACTGTCATGTTAAAGACACCAGAAGATGCCTTGGATCTCTTTGAAGAAATGGCCAATACACAGAGTTTTTCCAATGAGAGGACCATTACAAAGAAGGCTGGAGCAATAGAAGTGGACAGTTTAACCATGTTGAATGAAAAGCTTGATGCTCTAAAAAAAAGGATGGATAAGGTAAATATGAATGCAGTATCTACATTATCTTCCTTATATGAACTATGTCAAGGAGGTCATCCTACCATAGAATGTCAAATTATGCAAGGGATGACTACAGAGGGTGTCAACTATATGGGCAATTTCAAAGAACCTCAAAACCAAGTCTATGGAAATACTTATAATTCTAGTTGGAGGAACCATCCAAATCTCTCCTGGGGCAATCAAGGAAATAACCAGTGGAGACCACAAGCACCACTAGGATTTGGAAGACAGAATGTGCAACAACCTCAACATCAGTTTCAATAAGACAAGGCTTCATCCTCAGGAACTTCAATGGATAGCAAGATGGAGAAATTCATGGATGTGATGTCATCAAGGATGAACCAGCAGGACGAAGCTCAAAATAGGATGGAATAAATGATTCGAAATCATTCCTCTTCTATTCACAATTTAGAAGTACAAATGGGGCAATTAGCAAATTCCTTAGCAATAAGGAATCAAGGTGCATTACCGAGCAATACGGAAAAAAATCCAAAATAATAAGTAAAAGCTATCACCTTAAGAAGCGGTACAGAGATCCAAACCCCAAAAGCAATAATAGAGTACAAAAAAAATAAAAATGAATGAGAGAAAGAACAGGATGATGAAATGGTTGAGACACCAAAAGAACCAGAAGTGAAGGAAGAGAACAAAGAAAAAGCTAAGCCAAAAGCACCACCAATTCAACCTTATGATCCTCCAGTACCATATCCACAAAGGTTGAAGAAAAAGGAGCATGACTAGCAGTTTACAAAGTTTTTGGAAAGATTCAAAACACTCCACATCAACATGTCTTTTGTGGAATGTCTTGCTCAGATGCCAAAATATGCTAAGTTCTTAAAGGAGCTGATTTCTAATAAGAAAAAGTTGTAGAAATTTAAGACAGTCACACTCACAAAGGAGTGGAGTGACATCATCTCAAATGAACTTCCTTTAAAAAGAAAGTAACTATACAGGGAGTCTTACTATTCTATGTTCTATAGGGAATTTGTCATTTCAAAAATCTTTGTATGATTCAGGTGCTTCTATTAATCTTATGTCCTTGTCTATTTACAAGAAATTAGGTCTTGGAGAAGCAAGACCAACAAACATGCGATTGTAACTAGCAAATAGGACAGTAAAGGAACCAGAATGAATAGTGGAAGATGTGCTAGTAAGGGCTGGAAAGTTCATTTTTCCAATAGACTTTGTCATTCTTAATTTTGAGGAAAATGAAGACATTCCCTTGATGCTTGGTATGCCTTTTCTATACACTGTAAAGGCAATTATTGACTTTTATGATGGAACTTTAACTCTAAGAGTAGGTGAGGAAAGTTGTAAGTTCAACATCTATCAAGGTATGAAACACTCTTCTGAAAATGATTTATGCTTTAGAATTGATGTTCTGTATGAATGTGTGATTGAAGTCCAACAAAGGAGGTCAGTAAAATATAATGAATTGGAATATATTAAGAAGTGTATGCAGGTATAAAACCCCCAAGATGAAGATCACTTTAAACACCAAACTCATTTTTCCTAAATTCAATTACCAAATACAGAACCTACACCACCATCAAGCATAAAACCACCAAATGTAGAGTTGAAACCACTACCTTAACATTTGAGGTACACTTTTCTTGGATAAAATAAAACCTACCCATGATTATATCCTCTAAACTCACCCAAGACCAAGAAAACTTGCTTGTAAGGATGCTCAAGAGGAGAATAAGAGCAATTAGTTGGCAAATCTCAGACATAAGAGGGATAAGTCCATCTTATTGTATGCATAAAATTTTGATGGAAGATGGATTTAAGCCAACTATTGAGAGGCAAAGGATGCTAAATCCAAACATGCAATAAGTAGTAAAGAAAGAGGTGGTCAAGCTACTAGATGTTGGAATTATTTACTTCATCTCGGATAGTTCATGGGTAAGTCCTTGATAATTGAGAAAAATGTTATAGGAATTTAAATATAGTTCATACATACATTGGCACTTTATCTACAATAAATAAAGAAAGTAAATAAGTTCCTTAAGTGAGATGGAGCATAAAACGTACTCGTACATTTACTCCAATGCTCTACAAAGGGTATGAGTATCCAAAGGACTTTGTTGAGGTATCCACATTTAGTAATATGGAAAGGTGGGGAATACTACAATAGAGAGATTATAAGGAATGAATTGTTATGCCTTTTAAGTGCTATTAATGAAAGAATTATTTATAATAATAATGCTTCATGCCTACTTTTGTTTTCTTGGTTATTAATCATGTTATTTCATGAATTCAAAGAGGGAGTTTGCTCTTTACTTGGTAATTATTATGTTCTTGGTTATGAGTTATTGCTTTGATTTTCAGTTTTTAAACCTTGTATTAAAGGGAGAGTAGGATGGTTCCTCAAGTTAAGAATTACACATGATGTTAGTTCTTTGTATGAATAAGTTATTCTCTTATTTTTTGCTTGAGGACAAGTAAAGGCTCAAGTGTGGGGGTATTTGATGAGTGTGAAATATGCATGTGTTTAGTACTTTATTTTATTGTATATTTAGTTAGTTTTTAGTTAATTTTAGTTATTTTTGTCATTTTACTTTAATTTAAGTATTTTTATGTTAAATAGGTAATTTTTGTTTAGTTTGTGGTTGTAGGGTGCATTTGAGGAGAGATAAAGATAGGGCTTGAAGATAAGGATAAGATTGAAGCTTAAAATTGGAAATTATCTTCGCAGCAGTACACATGGCCATGCGCACACCCATGTGCCAGTATGCATGGCCATGCGCACACCCATGTGCCAGTATGCATGCCCATGCGCTTGCCCATGCCTGAATTGAAGAGGAATCGGTCACCAGTGCACATGCCCATGCGCACGCCCATATGTCAGCACACGCCCAAGTGCACGGCCATGCCTGAATTGGAGATTTCAGAGTTGTTTTGATGCATGAGCGTGTCCAAATGATGTATACCCGTACATAATGATGTGGCAGCCATTTAAAAGTAGATGTTTAGCTGGAGTTTGGTTAGATAAGAGCTCATCTTTTAGGCTTATTATTAGATAGAGTTGGATAGAGTTAGATGACCTCTTCTCACTAGGAGACTTTGTCCTTTAAATAGAACTTTATGTATGTCATGAAGGGAGTTCTTCTCCTTAGTTTTTAGTTCTAGTTTTAGTTTGCTTATTCTTTTAGTTTTCATAGTACATTTTATTTTATTTTGATTGATAGAGGAGATACTTGACTTGAAGTTAGAAGAGCAAGACTTCCTTACATCGTTTGGAAGAGGGTTTTTCTTGTATCTCACTTATATTTAATTATGTTCAAAATGATTTCCATTTCTTCTTTGTTTTCTTTTAGTTTTAACATGAGTAGCTAGATCTTTTCCAGGGTTCTTATTCTGAATTGACCATGTGCGTATTGTGATTATGTTAGGTTGCTAGATTTAATTCATTGGTTATTGTTGAACTCAATGTCGTTTTAAGACTGATCAACCTAGAATTGAATCAACACTATGGGCTTGATCGAGAGATAGGTTCTGTAGGAAATGGCAATGACCTATCGACTACTTAGTTGGTTGAGAGACAATTAAGTGCATCAATATTGATTAAAGGTTGTGTTTAAAATTGGAATTAAAAGGCATTAGGTTGGTGAGAGCCGGTTAACTTAGTGTTGATTAATCTCTAATTAATTATAGGTTTGTCTGAGAGGAAAATTTATAACTTTTAAGATCCCTTCAAAATGAATTAGAACTAGTGTAGACCTAGTTGTGTAATCAATCCTTTGAAATGGTCAATTGAGAATAAAGAACCCTAGCTTTTAAAATTTGTATTAAATTTGTGTTTTTACCTTTCTTAATTTAGATTCTTTGAAATTCTAAACTCTATTTCGTTGTCTAAACAATCAAACATTGTGAGTACTACAGTATTCAATCTCCAATCTCTATGGGATGATATCTTTATTTACTACTTGTTGCGATTCTGTATGCTTATGGATTAGTACACATTAATTTCCCCATTAAGTTGCACTGATTATTAGTCTAAATGCACAGGTAAGATGCATTGAAATTAATTGTATATGCCCACCATAACTCCATGTACCAAATAAATCATATCATAGTAATTCATTGTCTACAATGATATGGAAACAGAAAAAAACACAGTTTAATTGGGGAAAAAAATTCCTCAAGTAACATGGAGGAGAGGTGATGAGTGTGAAAAACACATATTTTAAGCACTCTATTTTATTGCATCTTAGGCTTAACAGTTGCATTAGTTTGTTAGTTTTTAGTTAATTTAGTTAGTTTAGTTATTTTATCTTAATTAGTAGGATTTATTTATTTTTAGATAAATTTTTTTGTGTTTTATTTTGTAGGATGTATTTGGATGAAGATTGAATCAATCCTTGAAGTGTGGATAGGCTAAAGACTCAAGATCAAAACTCATCTACATTAGGGATGAGCATGGTCGTGCCTAAGAGTGATTTTGGTCATGTTACAGGGTGGCACGGCCATGCCAAAATTGAGCACGGCCGTGCCACTCACAGAGCTCAGCAAATTGTTATGTCTTGCGCACCCATGCCATTTTCTTGTGCACCCATGCCATTTTCTTGCGCACCCATGCCAGCTTTGTGTGACAGCCCATGAAATTAAAGATTAGATAGATAGGGACTTATCTCTTATCTTTTGATTAGATAGAGTTGGAGAGGGGTTAGATTACCTTTCTTATTAGGTATTTAGGTCTATAAATAGGACCAATTCATGTTCATTTAGGGGTTGTTCTTGTTTTTGGATTCTACTCTAGTTTATGTTTTTCTTTTAGTTTCTATATTCAGAATACATTTTCATTTGTTTAGTTCATAGTAGAAGTGATACTTGGCTTGAAGTTAGAAGAGCAAAGCTTCTTGACATCATTGAAAAGGGATTTTTCTTGTATCACTCTCTTTTATTTATTTATGTTTAGATTTGTTTTCATTTCTTGCTTGTTTTCTTTTCTTTTTGACATAAGTAGCTAGATCTTTACTAGGGTTCTTATTCTAAATTGACCATGTGCTTATTGTGATTATGTTAGGTTCCTAGATTTAATTCATTGGTTGTTATTGTGCTTAATGTCATTTTAGGACTGATCAACCTAAAATTGAATAGACACTATAGGCTTAATCGAGAGATAGGTTCTGTAGGAAATGGCAATGACCTATTAGTTGCTTAATTAGTTGAGAGACAGTTGAATAGACTAGTATTGATTAAAGGTTGTG
>CATIWO010059198.1:0-22226 GCA_949673435.1 Macaranga tanarius | reverse complement strand
GCAATGGAAAATAATATTAACACTTAATATCATGGAAACACCTTTCCATACTAAATGTAAAAATCTCAATTAATCACATTCAGTTCCCATAAGTCGTGAGTGACCCCTAACATGGATGTCACGACTACCTAATTAGAAATGAATGCTTTATGTAGATCCACAAGAACCATTGAACATAATTACTGTGTACTAAATGTCCCTTCATTACAAGATCCCGATATTGGCTAGAGTCACGGTTTAGTCAAACTCTAATTGCCTCAATCATATGTCCTCATCTTAAGTTTAATTCTCGATAAAATATGACTTCTACTAAAAACTCTTTTCTAACACCGAAACTCTTTTCGGATAAGTCGAGTTTGACCTGGCCAAGTACTTATTCATCAAGAATAACTTAGATAGTATAGGATCTTATCCCAGTTCACTGCAGGTAATGAATTCCATCTTGGACGATCACTCATCCCTACATATAACCGACTAGAACCACCACATGCCATATACCCATACGTGGCTAGCATAGGTATGTAAGCGGTAACAAACTCTAACCAACCATATGTGGACGACCGTGTCACCTCAGGTCAAAGGACCATATGTACCATTATGTCCAAGATTATGATTGTTGACTAAAATAAATATCCATGCAATCACAAATCTTAGGTCACATGTTCGATCCACCCATCACATGAGTATCCACATGTCTATTCTGATATCTCATATCAAGTAACATGAGACTCACTACCTCCCATTATCGATATCACATACCGATCAAGAAAAATAGACAGAGGTGATAGTCTAGGGATTAATACTACCCACACATTAATCCTACGACTATGAACATTTATAGTATATGTACTAAATAAGTTTATCACTCATATTATCAGCTCTTGATAATAAACTCATTCAACATAATACTAAGGGTAAATACTCAAATAAATAAACATTTTGATTTAAATGAATATTTCATTGCCAAAGGGATAATTATACAATGTCTATATACATGAATAGCCATAGGGCACATCTACACTAACACTTTATTCCATATTAGACAATGTATAAGCACACTATAAAACTTGTTGTAAAACTCTAGTTAAATTATGTCTCAGACAGCCTTCATTACAACCTTTTTACCATAACTATAAATTTATCATTCTGTAATTTAAAGGCTTCAAAATGAAATAATCATGGAGAGTGTATTTTATGTGTAAAGCCCCTTCAAACTAAATGATGACAAGTGAATGGTCAGGAGATTTCGGAGTCAGATGTTGAACAACTGCATTTGGAAAAAGCACTTGCCACCAAGCATTACTAAAAGCATGATCCAATAGCCCCCTAACAAGAGTGAAGCCTTTTTTACCATTACTCCATGTGAATTTTAATCCATGTAATCTAAGTCTATTAACTCACAGGCATCCACTATTTTTTGAAAGGCTTCCAGAGTTGAGAAATCTATATTTTAGCCTCTTTTTTCTCGGAATTAACCAATATGGCATTAAAGTTGCCAAAGCATAATCAAGACAGTTGACGTTCTATATAAAGAAGTTGTATGAGCTCCCAAGCTCAAATGTATTTTCTGACTAAGGCCATCCATTTATATTCAAACCCACTCCCTAAATACTCTTTTATACTATTCATACAATAAAAATCAATGTGATTTGATAAATTTGATGTCTCAATCCTTATACCAAATCAATGCAAGTCTGCTAGATTTCCTTATAAGATCAATAGAAAACTATTAAAATTGCCTAACCTTTTTCGAATTTTAGTCCATTCATTATAAGTAAGTCTAGTTTCCATTAAGAAGATTAAGCATGATTAATATTCATTCACTATAAAATGAAGGGTGTGAACTGTCCAGGAGTTGCCTAGCTCCTAAAGGTTCTAAGTAAAATAACTCATGGTGATTTGTGGGACTGTAAAACAATCTCCACTATTAGACTTTTTATATTTGCACTCTTTACATACATCTTTATACTTAACCACTTAAAATCTAACAACTTAGACTCACAATCAATAGCTTTTCTTTTAACCCCACTGTTAGGACAATGAATAGTAGAATCTAGATTTATCTGCACTCTTAAACTTCTTCTACTAATCTTATCCCAATTGCTAGCTAATTACTTCATAGTTCTTGGTTTAGTTTGAGTGTGGGATGGGCATTGTTCATTCATCAGAGGGCAAGATATAAGTTAAGGGTGACCTTTTAAAGGCTCTAGGAAATCATTATTCTTATTATAAAATTCAATAAACTTCAATATCTACAACCCAGAAGACTCAAATTGAGAACTGGTTCCACCTGATGTTGCTTCATTAGAAATTAAAATTAATTTTAATTTTACAAAATCATCTATACAATCCCTCTCCATTTTTATTAATCTTTAGAATAACCTCGATCTTAGACAAGAAACATTTGAAAGACACTTTATCCCTCCTATTAATCAGCATATAGTAATTTCTAACCTAGAAAAGTATAAACTATATTTCAAGATTTGCCAATTGTGTCCCATGGGGTGTTTCCTATAAGATAATCATGTATTTGTTAAAGTTTCATGGACCCCTTATTAGAACCTTAACCTTTCCTTGGTACGCAATAAGTTGAATAAGAAAATAAAATTTAACTTTAAAATAATAATTTGAAAATCATGAGATAGTAGCCATGTCGTCATCAAGGAAACTTTAACTGAATTAACCAAGAAAGGTTGTTTTGATAAGATTTTTCTAATCAAAAATAATTTGTTATCATTATCACGTTCAAAATCCCTTAATATTTCTCAAATTAAGAGCCTTTACTTCTTCATCTACTAATTTTAATGCACCACAATGATCTGTAAAATAACACTTAGCAAAAGCCTTTGCAAATAAAACTGAATGAAAAAGAGGAAACATAATGATTGTCTTTCACAAATGAGGAAGATAAAAACAAGAATATAGAACCCTAATCTAGATAAAAGTAAGAAAATCGTAACCCTAGTCTAGAAAGGAAAATAATTTTTCATAAGAGGGAGAAAACACTTATAAAAGCAATAGTAAATAACAATATATTATATTAAATAATTAGATTTGTGACACTATATGTGTGTGTGTGTGTGCGTGTGTGTATTGTCTATTCTTAGAAACGATTCCATACTGTAAACATTTTTATTCTTAGAAAAATTATATAGAGTAAAAATAAAAATGAATAACTTTATGCTCTAAAATAATTTCTATAAATAAATTTATAGTTAAACATGAATTTAAATTGTAAGAATTATCGAAAAAATTATTTAAGAGTGTAAAATTATCATTGAAAAAATTATTGGTGAAAATTATTCTAAAATATCTATTTTTATTCTGAAGGGATCAATATTCAAAGCAATCAAAATCATGCGAAATTTTAAAATTTTGATTACATGTAACTATTGCATCAAACTATAATCTTTCCCTAGCCTAAGATTATATCACAAGCAAATGTATATAGCCAAAAATATGCATGATGGACAACATTTTAAAAAACAACCAAGTCATATCATCAAGTCATAAAGCCTACCAACTAAAAGTTTAGTAACACTTACAAAACTCCTTAGTGTGTAGAACGCTTGACAAGCTTTGGTTGTTGTGTTCTATAAGCTCCAAGCTCCCTAAATGTGAAGCCTCTAGCTTGAAACACATAAGTTACATAAGGAAGGTCTTCAAGGATAATGGAGTACCACCCACAAGTCTCTCTTTTTTGACCTAAGATGTTTGTTAGAACTCCTCTAACCTTGAATGTGTGTAGGACTTAGTAGTAACCTCCAATGGATATCAATGGTAGATGTGGACTTGTATAACAATAGCTTTTGTCTTGAGAGTTTACAATACTTGTGATATTTTCTATTCTCTACACTTAGAAGAAAAAGGAAGAAGGTGATATCAACCCTTTTCTCTCTTTTATAAGAATATTAAAATGTCTCTCAAATGTGCATTAGTATAGTGTCTCTACACCACCCACTAACTTAAACACCATCCATTTGATAATAGGTTGAGTGTCTCACACTCAAGCTTCATGCATGTGTTAGCTTGAGTATCTCACACTCAAGCTACATGCATATGATAGTTTGAGTGTCTCATACTCTAACTATATGCATGGATAACTTTATGTCATAAGTGGGATTAGTTTGGTTATAAAGATAAACTTAGCCTTTGACTTCAATAACCATTAATGAGTTAGGCTAAGGTTATGGGCTTGTCTAACACTTAAACAAGGCCCACACCAAACTAAATAAGATAACTCATGGGCCTTTATTTAAACTCTTTAAATAAAGTCCAACTTTAATCCACTACTAATAATACATATGGTCCATCTCATGGCACATATCCATACTGCCATTTAGAAGTAAATATTAATTTAGTCCTTGAACTTAATATCACATATTAAATCAAGTCTAAATTAATAGTTATTTAATTACAATTAGTCCCAACCTTTGAATTTAGATTTTAGGATATGCTAGATTCCCGCACTTGCGCAAATCTAATTTAATTAATTAATTAATTTATTAATCATTAAATTAATAATTATCTCATTGTGCAATTCTTATATGTGTGACTTACTAGGTTCAAGTCTAAATGGCAATGGAAAATAATATTAACACTTAATATTATAGAAATACCTTTCCATGCTAAATGTGAAAATTCTAATTAATTATATTTAGTTCCCATAAATCATGCGTGACCCCTAGCATAGATATCACAACTATCCAAATAGAAATGAATGCTATACGTAGATCCTCAAGAACCATAGAATATAATTATCGTGCACTAAATGTCCCTTCATTATAAGATCCCGATATCAGCTAGAGTCACGGTTTAGTCAAACTCCAATTGCTTCAATCATATGACCTCATCTTTAGTTCAATTCTCGATAAAACACGACTATTACTAGAAACTCTTTTCTAGCACTAAAACTCATTTTGGGTAAGTCGAGTTTGACCTGACCATGTACTTATTCATCAAGAATAACTTAGATAGCATAGGATCTTATTTCGGTTCACTCCGAGTAATGAATTACATCTTGGTCGATCACTCATCCCTATAAACAACCAACTAGAGGAACCACACCCCATATACTCATATATGGCTAGCATAGGTATGTAAGCGGTAACAAACTCTAACCAACTATGCGTGGATGACTGTGTCACCTCATGTCAAAGAACCATATGCACCATTATGTCCAAGGTTGCAATTGTTGACAAAAGTGAATTTCTATGCAATCACAAATCTTACATTACAGTTCGATCCACCCATCATATGAGTATCCACATGTCTATTCTGATATCTTATATCAAGTAGCATGAGACTCATTACCTCCCACTATTGATCGCACATACCGATCAAGGAAAATAGATAGAGGTGATAGTCTGGGGATTAATACTACCCTTATATTTATCCAACGACTATGAATATTTATAGTATATGTACCAAATGAGTTTGTCACTCATATTATCAACTCTCAATATTAACGTCATTCAACATAATACTAAAAGGTAAATATTCAAATAAACTTAACACTTAATTTAAATGAATAATTTATTACCATAGGGATAATAGTACAATGTTTAATACAAGAATGGTCCTAGGGTATATCTACATATTCTTCAAAAATGAAATTTTTTTATTATTATAAAAATTATTATAATGTAAAAATAAATTTGAATAATATATGCTTCAAAATAATTAATTTTTAGGGATGAAAAAAAATTTTAAGAATGATTTTACACTTTAAAATAATTTTTTTTAAAAAATAAAATTTATTCTTCACAAATGAAAATTTTTATTATTATAAAAATAAATTTAAATAATATATGCTTCAAAATAATTAATTTTTAGGAACAAAATAATTTTTAAAAAATGATTTTACACTTTAAAATAATTTTAAAAAATAAAATCAATTAATAAAAGATAAATGGAAATATTGAATTTTAAGAATATTTAGAATTTAATTGTAAAAAATAAAATATTAATAGATTTTTATAACTTTTGCAGTCCCACAGATCAGTTTCAATGCCCGATAAGCTATACATTGAATAAACTATTTTTTTTGGGAAAGTACAATTTTTATCTTTGCAGTTTTTATTTGTAATAGAATTAGTTCTATAGTTTTCTCTTTTTATATAACACTCAAGTATTTTATGTATCATAAATTTTATATTTTAATACCCTTTTAAATAATATCGTTAAAATTTATAATTTAATGTTTAAAATAATATAAATGTTTAATAATAAAATCATTTATTGAGTGTATAGCATTTAACTAGCTACAATGAATTTACATTAAATATATTTTTTTAGATGTATTTTTAATTTTATTATGAATGGAAAGTAAAATTTTTAGAATAAATTTATAATATTTTAAAAATAACCATTCAATTTGATTGATCATAAATTATATATAAAATAATTTTATCATTGAAATTTGATATTATATTAATATATTCTCATAAAATAATCATAATATCAGTTAATAGGATATTAAAATATAAGAAATATGAAATATTTGTACTTAAATATTACAAAAAATCACATGATTTATTTTGCTATAAGTCAAAAGTATATGGATTTTTTTTTTAGAACTAAACTTTCATTAAAAAGAAAATTTAGTTACATCAGAAAGTATATCAGCCTAAACAGAAGAAGGACTGAGTTCATCCAAATGTCAGCATTAACTACCATAGAGAAAGCAAACTTCACTAAGCTATAAGCTACTTTATTCGACTCTCTTAGAGTATACCTGAAAGAGATTAGAAAAATATGTAGCAATGTGATTAATATCCATTAAAAGAGCTCTAAGATATATTGCACCCTACACAAAGTTATTTAACCAATAGATGATTATGGAACAATCCGACTCTAGGATCAACTCTAGCAACTACAGGTACTTGGCAAGTTGAAGTCCTTCATGACAAGTTAAAGCCTCAGTAATGGCGATAGGTAAGGTTACGGGTCTATAGACAGCTTTTGAGGCAACTACCAATCTATGATGGTCCCTTATAATTATGCCCAAGCCTGTATTTAAATTATCTTTCACTCCGGCATCTGTGTTTACTTTGAAAAATCTCCCTGCAACGACGGTCTCCAATCACTTCGATCTTTTAGGACATGTGAGATACTAGTCCTCTAATTGGTTATGCTATAATTATCAAGAATAGCTATAGCATAATTAAAATAGAAAGGATACTCCAAATTCTTTTACTGGTGAAAAAATGCATTTCTTGCATGCCACAGAAACTAAAGTATCATCACAAAGATCTCGAAACCCTTATCCGGAATCTCTTTCTTGATATTTTGGATCTATTCTAGAATCGATAACCTCACCGTCCTACTATCATATTAAATGTAAAAAATGCTAAGGTACCAATAAGTTAAGGACCATGACAATCCCGCAATGCATGTTCTACACTCTCCAAAGCCTCTCCATAATGACGATATTTACAATCCACCTGAATAACTTGATGGCTCAGAGCTGTACCAACAGGCAATATTCCTTGAAAAATTCTCTAGAGAAAATAACTAATCTTTGGAGGAACAATTATTTTTCAAATTCAAGTCCATTGATGCTAAGTCGGAGAAGAAGCTGCATTACTATTATTTGATGAACAGCCTTCTGAATTGCTAAATAGTATATTGTCTTCACCGAGTACACACCATTCTTTCTTCCATTCTTCTCCAACTCAAGGGGTAGCTGAAATCTGTTGAGCTTTTTGAGGCTGAAATACCTCTTCTACTAGTTGATGGTTCCAACTTCGTTGATCCACATTTATGAGCAAGCTAACTGTAGAATTTTTTTCCACCCAAGATTTGGAAATAGAACTTTGAATTTAGGATTCTCCAGTAGCCACCCACCCTTCCAAATACAGACTCTCTCACCATTACTAACTCTCCATCTTAAACCTTATTTAAGTAAATTTCTTGATGCTGCAATTCTTCTCCATGAAAACTTGGATTAAATCCTAATGTTGCTTTAAGGATAATATCAAGCTTTGAGAGTCCTAGCTAGTAATGAATCTAAAACCATTATTAGACGCCAACCTTGCTTACTAAGTATAGCATAATCGAAAGATTGCAAGCTTTTAAAACCCAACCTACCTTTTTTTTTCGATTTGATTAGATTGTCCCATAAGACTTAATGTACCTTGCGCTTATTATTCCTTTGACCCCACCAAAAATTTGCATATAAGCTCTCAATAACATGACAAATCATTGTAGAAATTTTAAAGTAACTCATCATGTATAATCGAATCCCCTCACCACCTTGATCAAAATAGCCTTCCCCGTTATAGAAAGGATTTTCTCTTTCAAACATGACGAATTGCTATGGGAATTTTAAAGCAACTCATCATGTATAATGGATCAAAAGTACATGGATTAAAGTTGTACTTATCTCTATTTTTTAGAGTTACATCTCTTAAATGATAATTATATATGTATTGTATATACATTTACTTAAAGGTTAGTACTTTTTGTTGAAATTTTTAATATAGTAAGAGTGCTCCTTGGCTTGTCTGGAGTGAGTTTTTGAGAGTGCATTTCCTATAGTGCTATTGTACATGTTTTTGTTCCATTTGTACTAGTAATCAGCTTATTTTCTATTATTTTTGTTTTATTTTGCTTTCTTTACTCCTAAATGGATACAGCACAAGTATGGGTGGAGGACGAAGGGGACATGATATAACAATATTGTTTGTACCCAAATTTATATTTTGTGGAGCCCATAAAAATTACAAGCCCAAAATTCAAATACAATTAATTAATTAATTGTTGCATGAAAGAAGTGGTTATCTGTAAAATTTTAAACGTTGAGAAGTTGAAATAATTAAGATGGAGATGTTATTTAAGATATTTACATGTCAGGAAGTTGAAGTAAAAAGAAGATAAGATGGAAATATGTATTAGTGGGACAAAGAAGCAGTTACCAATAAAGCAGATAAATGGAGTTCTTCTTCCTATAAAGAGGGCAACAACCAATTGATACAGCCAATCATCCTACAGATAACTCAAAATATAGAGTTTCAATAATAAATCTTTGATTTATCATTTTTTTATTTTCCTGTTTATGTTCGTATTCAATCAAACACTGTTGATAAACTAGTTTCTTATTTATTTCAACGGAGTTCCTTGGTTTTGCAATAATTCTCTAGTTATCCATTATAGTTTGTTTAAACATTTAGCTTTTACTTTATGTATTGGCATTATTAGTATTAAACTTTGATATTCACCATTGGAAGCTAGTTTAGGAACCCAAGTAAGCTTAGGTCCCTTAGCTTACGTAAAATCTCTGTTATAAGTCAGATCCCTAAGGTTGGTGAACCTTAAATTATCTGGCATGCTCTATATTTTACGGTTGCAAGGACCAGAGACCAACACAAATTTTTTTGGCACGCTCGACGAGACACTACTAAAATGCCAAAAATAAGAAGTTTTATGGAGAAAGACATTACTGGATCTCAGAATCAGGAGGAGGTGCCTACAACAATAAGGTCATAAGGCTTCATTCCCCATATAGTGGAGAACTTTAAAAAAATAAATTCAAGATCAAGTGACAGAAAGTGCTCAACTCTCAACAAGTCCTATTGTTGGGAAAATAACTGAGGCAGATGGTACAAACATTTTCAAAAAGATTCTTGAAGATTTCCTTCAAGAGCAAAAGGAGGCACAATTCAAGTTGTTAGAGATGCAGTCTAAATTTATAGAGTCATAAAAAAATACATTTTAAACTCCTAGAATCTATGATGAAAACTTTAGAGGGAACTCAGAAAGTATTTTCTTAAAAACTGGATCACCATCTCTAACAAACTACTAGTGTGGTTTAATAGAGCTTTGAAAATGCAAACATTAAGGCTCCCTCTAAGACTAATAAATAGCTTGAAGAACTCAGGAGGCAATCCTCTAAACCATTACAAAAGTCAAGTGACTCTCACCGTCTAATTCAAATTAACCTAGAGGAGAGAGAGAAATACATACATCCATACAGAAGGGAGGAGGCATCTGTAACACCCAAGGTTATCCAAAATGGCTACTCTAACGGCAGGCCAACACTCCCTCATCATATTTATACTAATACTAATCCTGTTGTGCATCCTAACTTGTATAACTATGATGGCAATATATAAGGAGACTAAGGGGGCATGATAATAGAAGGGACTAGAGGGATTCAATAGTTCTCCTAACACTAAATTACCAGGAACCAATCCTCAGTAGATATGGAAGCTGTAAGAGAGGTGGTGCAGAAATTATATGGTATTGACCTAAGGCAGATCGGCCGACTAGAGTTTCACAAAACTTATCTTGAAGCAATAGATCATGATAATCTCTATCCTAGGGGTTACATAATTCCAAAGTTCTCTTCATTTTCTAGAAAGGAAGGACAATATACACTAGAGCACATTGCTAAGTTCACCATACAGTGTGGTGAACTGGCAAATTATGACAACTTTTATAATTTTAAATTAAGATTGTTCCTAAATTCACTAACTGGTACTGCTTTTACTTGGTATACAACACTACCAAAAAACTATGTATTTTTATGGCAGGAGATGGAGAGAGCTTTCCATACTCAATTCTTCAGGATGAAGCCCGAGGTTTATGTTGTTAAATTGTCTAAGATAACACAAAGACCTGGAGAAATATTAATTCCTTCATTGCTCGATTCAAGAAAATGAGGAACAGATGTAAGATTTTTCCACCAGAGACTGAGTACATGAAAATGGCTCAGAGAGGGCTAGATAGTGAGCTTAGGAAGAAGTTTCAAGGAATAAAGTTTAGGGACTTCTATGAACTATTAGCAAAGGTAGTGACATATGAGGAGCTCATTTGCAAAGAGAGCCAAAGGAGGAAGGCAGCCATAGGGACCTGTTTCCAATAGATCCATAATCAGGAGGTTATTGTTACAGATCTTTCAACACAAGGATCCTGTATCTGTCCTCTCCTTATATAAAAGACACCATAATTATAGAAAAAGTCGCATGCTTCTAGTGTATAGCCTCAATACATGTTTGAGGTGTCAAAGATTGAGGAGATTTTTGATCATCTAGTGAAAGAAAAGTTCATCACTTTTCCTGCAGACTATAAAGCCCCAACAAAAGAAGAGTTGAAAGGCAGAGACTATTGTAAGAACCGTAATTCTTATAATCATTCAACTAACAATTGTTAGGTGTTCAAAAATGTGGTGTAGGATAAGGTTAACAAGGGGATCTTAAAGTTCTCTGAAAGAAAGAAAGAACATTAGTAGATGGGGATCCCTTTCCTCCAGTGGCTTCCATTAATGCTGTAACTTTTGATTTTCAATCCCTCATCAACAATAAAATAAGCATCAATAGATAATGTTTTTCCCACTATATGGGAAATGATGAAGAAATAAAGACTATGATGTAAGTTTGTTATCATGGCCATATAGAAAGAACTCCTACTGTACTAAATGATATAAAGCCAAACTATAGCTATTTGAAGAGATTCTTTCCATTTATAAGCTTTAAGGCTTATTTCCTTTTACATATTTATAGTATTTTTCAATAAAATGAGGTAGGCCTCTTGGCCACCTTATCTATTTGAGGATTATTGGTTTTGCTTACAAAGTTCTGAAAGAGAATCAACCATAACAAAGATTAAAAGCAAGTTCAAGTTAAACAGACCACCAATAGATCATCAAAGAGAGTCAAAAAGAATTTATTATAGTGTCGGTGCTTCTATGAAATTTTCTAAGAGAAATCGTGTTAGATATCGGTCAGTAAGAGGAAAGATCACCTTGAATAGATCAGAAAGGAGATCCAGTCTCCTTTGTCATTATTAATCGAGGGAGTGGTGAGGATGTTAGCTTAATGTCCGGTGGAAGAGTACTTACTGATGCTATCATTGGAGCACCAAGTAGTGATAAGATGAGAGAAGTTACTACTATCGAGGAAAACACGGAGCTCTTTGGTGCTAGAGATGTGGTTAAAATCACATGGTTAAGGTCTTCACCGCTAGTGAAAGCTGGGCATACTAACAAAGTCAACAAGAAACCAAATCAGGCTACCATTAGCAGAAGACTTATTATGGAGTTATTGTTTGATGTTTAAGCAGGGAGAGCTTCTTTGACCGTGACCTTTGTGATCACTGGAGCAATAGTTATTGCCATTTAAGAGAGGAGATCACTAGCAACATGGTAAGAGCTAGATTTAGTGATGGAAAAGTCACACAACTAATATTGAGGCTAATGGTGCAACAATAACTCTCCCAACTATGAATCTATAATAGGTGGACGTTCATTGAAATTGGTGTAACAGGTGAAGTGTAACAGTAATACGGAGAACCATACGCAAGAGTTTTCACCAAAATTCTCTTCAATGTAAAAGATCTTTGCAACGATTTTTCTAATAAGATTCTCTATAAAGGTTCTCCAACAAGACTTATCTTCAATGCTAAGGATCTCGATAAGGCGCTCTCCAATGGTTCTCTTCATAGTTAAGGATCTCTATAAGAGTTTTGTCATGAAGCAGTAAAGGTGAATATTTATGCATATAAATAGGCTTTTACAAGCCATTTATATGTAGGGGGTATTGCTTGGATCCAAATTTATATTTTATAGAGCCCATAAAAATTACAAGCCAAAAACCCAAATGCAGTTAATTAATTAATTATTGTAGGAAAGAAGTAGTTATCTATGAAATTTTAAACTTTGAGAAGTTGAGATAAAATGGAGATGTTATTTGAGATATTTACACGTTGGAAAGTTGAAGTAAAAAGGAGATAAGATGGAAACGTGTATTAGTGGGGCAAAGAAGCAATTATCAATAGAGCTGATAAATAGAGTTCTTCTTCCTACAAAAAGGGCAATAACCAATCAACATAGCTGATCATCCTACAGATAACTCAAAACACCGAATTTCAACAACAAATCTTCGATTTAGCATTTTTTTTATTTTCCTGTTTATGTTCGAATTCAATCAAACAATGTTAATAAACTAGTTTCTTGTTTATTTCAATGGAGTTCCCTAGTTTTCTAATGATTCTCTAGTTCCCCATTATAGTTTGTTTAAACCTTCAGCTTTTACTTTCTGTATTGGTATTATTAGTATTAAACTTTGC
The DNA here is from genome assembly GCA_949673435.1 of Macaranga tanarius. Taxonomy (NCBI): domain Eukaryota; kingdom Viridiplantae; phylum Streptophyta; class Magnoliopsida; order Malpighiales; family Euphorbiaceae; genus Macaranga; species Macaranga tanarius. Next base: position 9,158 of record CATIWO010059198.1, on the reverse strand, counting down.
TATTCACCATTCGTAGCTAGTTTAGGAACCCAAGTAAGCTTAGGTCCCTTAGCTTATGTAAACTCTCTATTAGAAGTTAGATCTCTAAAGTTGGTGAACTATAAATCACCTGGCACGCTCTATATTTTACCGTTATAAGGACCAAAGACCAATAATTATCTTTGGAACAAGAAAATATAGTAGAAGGAATAGAGGTGCACAAGTTTAATTGGTAGAGTCTTCTCAAATAGGCATCTTAATGTCAGAGTGCTACAAACAGTTATGGAAAAGATCTGAAATAAACCAAAAGATTTCAGAATTATTGAACTTTCTAAAAGTACTTTTAAATTCTTCTTTTTGAAGGAGTCGGATATAGAGAAGGTTGTACTTCTTCAAATAAACTTAAAATAAAAATTGAGATATTTATATTAAAATTAAAATTCTTGAATAAATTTATTACAAACTACAAATATACCAATAGACAACTGATGTGGAAATAGGATTTACATATTTTAAGGACAATAGTCTCATTTATCCTCAACTATACTCAAATTTTCTATTTAATCATATCAATTTATTATATGAATTTTTTTATTTGTTTCGATTCTATTCAATTTTCTACAAAGGATCTAAATGTAATTTTAAAAATTATGATAAGATCTTTTTAAAATTTAATTATCCGCTTAAGTTTTTTTATTTTCACAAAAAATTAAGTTTATTTAAAAACTAAAATAATTTTTAAATTTACTTAATTTAAATATAAATAAATTTTCAAAAAAATATTATATAAATTATTTATTAAATTTAATTTAATGTATTTATTTTCAAATATTAAATTTGTGAAATTAGTTATAATTAAAAATTAAATTTTAATAAAATAGATAAAAATACAAATTATTTTAATGTAATTTAATCTATATTTACCATGAGAACAAAAATTTCTAATTTTTATCATTTTTATTTTGTAGAATACTTTAATTTGTTTATTGTATTGCTACTTCATGGTGTAATATTTAGTTAAATTGATATTTTTATCAAATAAAATATTAAATTGAATTCTAAATTTATATCAAATAAGATATTATATGATAAAATAAATATTTTATTTAAAATAAATTTTATTTGAAAATAAATTCTATTTAAATTTTTTTTGCAAATTAATTTTATTTGAAAGTTATTTGCAAATGAATTCTATTTAAAATTCTTTTGGAAGTGCAATAAGATTTATTTCAATTTCACCAACAAATTTATTGTAGTTCTAAAAGATTTAAATAGAATTCATTTGCCATTGATTTTATATATATGATTTAAATTGATATTTTATAAAATTTATTTGAAATAAATTTTTTATTGTATCATATAATATTCTATGTGATACAAAATTAGAATACAAATTAATATTTTATTTGATAAAAATATCAATCTAACCAAATATTACATCATAAAGTAGTAATACAATAAAAGAATAAAAGTATTTTAGAAAATAAAAATGATAAAAATTAGAATTTTTTATTCTTGAAACAAATATAGATATAATGACATTGAAATAATTTTAAATTTAAGTTAGTTTATTAGAATTTTATTTAATGATGACTACTTTCACAAATTTAAGAATTTAAAATTTGAAAATAAACACATAAAATTTAATTTTGTAAATAATTTTATTTATATTTAATATACTCATTAAGTAATTTTAAAAATCATTTTGATTTTTAGACAAACTCATCAATTGGATTTTCTATGATTTAGTTTTTTTGTGAAAATAAAAAAAAAAAGTTTAAGCGGATAATTGAATTTTAAAATGATCTTATCATAATTTTTAAAATTACATTTGGATTCTTAGTAGAACATTGGATAGAATTAAAATAAATTAAAAAATTAATATGATAAATTGATACGATTTAAATGATATGATTAAATAGAAAATCTGAGAATAGTTGAAGAGAAATAAAACTATTATCCCCACATTTTATAATGATACAACATCACTAAAAGATATCATGTCATAGCATTCACGACAGAATTTTGACCAAAATAAATGGACTACATTTTAAAAAAAAAATATCGAGTTGGACATTTTAATGCCAAAATTTAAAATGTCAAAAAAATTTATAATAAAAGTCATAACATTTTTTCTGCGCCCATAATACTACAAAGAAAGATGTTTTATTTTTCTTAATTTTTGCAGAAAATTTTAACTACCCGCTAATATTACTTACCTTTGCTCTTTCATCACTTCTTGTTTTAATTAGCCTATTAATCAAAATAATTAGAGAGCGGTTCTCTTTAAATCCATTTTTTTCTCAAATTTTTATAAAATTAATAAAATAGTTCTTATCATTTTTAAAATAAAAAATTATTATTATAAAAAATATTCATATATCTTCAATTAAAAAAGTATTATTTGTTAAAATAAATATATTAACAAAATTTATATTTAAAATTCTTTTATTATATTTAACATATGATTATAAATATAAGCATGTATTATTACTATTTCTAATTAAAATTGAACTACTAGTTTTAATTTCAATATATATACATTTATTTTATAAAAATTATTGTAAAAGTAATATATTATATTAATGTTAATCTTATAATAGAATGTGGATATTTATTATTTTGAAAAATAATTTTGTATATTATCTGTACATTGGACCTTCACACGAAAGATATGTATTAACTTAAGTATTAAAATTGCAAGTTGCTTGAGATAAAATCTGAGTTTCAAAATAGATTATCTTTTTCTCTAATTTTTGCTAACGGTTAATGTTCTACATCCAAAGAAAAATATTTGAGAAGAATGATCAAATTAGACCTACTTTATTATAGGTAAGGTTTGAATTTGTGTAAAACGGGACTAGTTTTTCTACCCAACTATTCAATATGAATGTATTCTATAATATTTTTTATTTTTCTTTTAAATTATTAAAGAGAGTTATTTTTTTGATACATATATGTGTATCTATATAAGTGGAATTAGAAACCATTAAATTAATACTTGTTTAATTATAAATTGTAATACAACAGGAATAGGCAATAATTTTTCTAATTTAAATTTAAAAGAAAATACTCATTTGGATAGAAACACGTGTACCCTAACAAGAACCTATAAAAATTTATCATGTTGAAATTCATAAACTACACAATTAAAAGGATACGTCAAATTAATTATGGGAGAGTAAGTACTTAAAACTATTTGAAACTTATTTCAAAAAAAAAAAAAAAACAATTTGAAACTAATATAGTCTCAGTTGATATGTAAAACGATTTAAAATAATTTTATCATTTAAATTAATTAATTATAATAAAAATAATGATATTACATGATATATACTCCTTATCGAAAAACTTACTTTTAAAATCTGCATCTTTTTCATATTATAAAGATATGAAAAGATTAATTAGACTAAATTTCTTCTATAATATTTTTAACAGAATAAAAATAATAATTTAAACACACATTATAATCTACTTTTAGTTTGATGACAAGAATGGAATTATTTTAACAAGTGACAAAAAAAAAAAAAAAAAGCCTTCAATCCCTTAAAATAATAAAAGGAAAAAATGCAATCTTCTAAAAAAAGAAACAATCTCAATAGTACGATCTTAAGATCTAACGAATGGTATGGAAATAAGTAAGCTGAACTTCCATAAGTAGTTCCAACACATTGCTCCTCTTGTACCAGGTGAATAATCCAAATCAAGCTGTGACATCTTTTTTTAATCAAAGATTAGGTAATTGACAACCAAAGGCACCTAGTTTTTTAATTAGTTAATTAATTATATTAATATGTTGATTAGATATCCTAAAGTGGGTAGCAACAAAATCTGAACTACTTGTATAATTATATATATATATATATATATATATATATATATATATATATATATATATATATATATATATATATTCTATTGATTAGAGGTTGAATGGATCATGAATTACATAATAGAGAATAATTATTTTTTCATTATTATTTATTATAAAAATAATAAATTTTTATCAATATTAAAGGTAGTGGCCAGAAGACTCTCATCCAAAATTTTTCACAATTCTCATAAATTAAAATACTAATTAGATCCTTTAAAAAAATACTAATTAGATCACTCTTGACTGACACTTGTATAATTATATTGATTTATTCTTACGTAATTATTGTCACATAAACAGATATCAATCCAATGAATTAGACTTACATTTGATACTCACACGTGAGGTGAGATGAAGGTTTAAGGTTAGGTACCACGTTGGCTCCATGTAGTGAGCTAAGAATTAGGATTTCGACAACTTAGGTATTGCTGCTATAACTTATCTTTATTGCTACTTGATCTCTTTGTCCCTCTTTATGTGGATATGGAAAAGGAAAAGTTTCAAGGTTCTTTTTTTTTTTTTTTGAACTAAAGTTTCAAGTTCAAATTCATCCGTTATTTGCGTCCACCATATGTTAGAATTTATGAGAAATAGTCATAGTGTATTACAATGGAAAACATTTTATGTAATTTTTTGAGATTTAAACTCTGAAATTTTTTGAGTTTTTAATATTTTATATATTTTTTTGAAGTGAATAAAAAATAACATTTTATAAATATTTTTATTCGCTTTAATTGTTAATAATTCAAACTGTTTTAGTATTAACATTTTTATTCTTTAATTTTTGTCACATGTTAGTTCCTTTAAATTTTAAAAAGTGTTTATATTTTGATCCCTAAATCATTACATTATTGAACACTTCACTCCCTTAAACATTAAATCATATATTTTCATGTATATTTCTTTTAAGGATTAAGTATTCTATGTTTAGAAGAGCATGCATGAAGATCAAAGTGATCCATTTTTTTCTTGCTAAATTTTAATAAAATGTGTAAGATAAAATTTTAGAACTTATTTAATAATTTTTATTTACATGATAAAAATATAACAAAAATGTTATTCATGCCATTTTATTTTATTATTAAATGATAATAAACTCTATTCAAAAATATTTTTTAAATGTTAAAAGTCAAATAATAGTAAATAATCTATTTTTCTGAGATAAGTTTTTTCCCGGAAACAAATGGACATAAATAACACATTTCACTTGAACATTGCAATAGTTAAAGAAACTAATTTTTAATGAGTAATATTTGTTAGTTTTGCTAATAATTTAAAGGATTGGCTCAGTGATGTGAGGTCACACTAAATTTTTGCATAAAAATTTTTTATCAAATCAAATTTTCTTAATACAGTACCAAACCACAAAGTCTGAACGAAAATTAATTTCATGCCTAATTGGTATGAAAATACTCCGCAAGTATCAAAAAAAGAAAACGAAATAGAATAAGATTTGCAGTAAAGGTTAAATATAATACGCCAACTATAAGTAAATTTCTTCTACTGACATAATGGGCTACTAACATGCATTTTATATATGAGACAAACCAGCAACCATGTGAAAATAATGGCAAATGAATTATTAGTTAATTTGATTATTTTTTCTGCCTCTACGTACCATATTGAGCTATTACTTTAGCTCAGTTTGTCCTCTATTTCAAGTTGTAAGTAGTTCATTTAAAGCCAGATTTCCCCTTCTTGACAGTTGACTCTTGTTATATAGCTGTATATAACGTGAATTTTTAGCCTAAGGACTGTGAAAAACAAGAGCTTTTGGCCAAATCTTTTGCAGAAAGCAAATGGATTGGCTTCGATATCATAAATACTAGTCCTTAAAATTTGTTATTTTATTTATTTTTCTGTCAGGAGGCTCTAAGTGAGCTTAGCCACAGAAGGAAGCTTAAGGCAATCCTGTACGCTCCCCTCTTGCCTAACACATCCAAAGCTACTTATGGTTCAAGATACGGACATCACATGACAAAGGTTTAGCAAATGTTTTCTTTTTTTTCCTTCCTGTTATTAACAACATTTATCATAAAGATTAATTTTTCTCTTTTGCATTAGTAATTTAGTATCATAATATATTCCTCATTAAGTTTCCATTTAAAGAATGAAAAAACGAGAAAACAGCACCATGGTCAGTTTACATACTTTCTTGTAGTGTAATTAAGATATAGACATTGAAATCAATATTTGTTGGTTCAAGTGGTGAGAAAGATGAATTCCTTAAGTAAGGTTCATGTATGGAAAAATATGTAGTGAGAGAGTTTTGCATCCTTATGGGATCAATCTGACTCGAACCCCATAACAGTCAGGAGTTATCAGATATGAAAGCATAAAAAAGAGAAAAAAAAAAAAAAAACAACAACAACAACATCGACATGAAATAAAGAAAAAAAAAACGAATCAACTTCATGTACAGATCTTGGATTATTTGAAGAAAGCAAAATTCCACACTTACATGTACACAAATCTCACTATTTCTTCCTCTTTAATAGACTTGATAATTTGCTGCCTTTCCGTTGGTCATCCTCTATATATAGGCTATTCTTGAATTCTGATGTGAAATTTAAGGAAATCAATAACTGACAGAGAATAATTATTGTTTATATCAAACAGTTGTGATGACAGCAATTTGAGGTTCATGAGATGGAGATAAAGCCAAGAAAATGAGAAGACTCATAATAAACACTGGAATAAACAAGAACAACAAAGGCGGTGGAGCCAGTGGTGGCAACACCACCGGTAGCAGCAGAAGAGAAAGAGCTAACAGAATCATGGCAATAATGGATCTCAACATCAATTCTTCATTGCAATACAACAGCAGAAATATGCATCCTTTGAAACCCGCGAACGTTGATGGTGCTGATCTTGATCTTGATCTTGATCATGGTGTTGATGATCAAATTTGCAGGTGATCATCAGGGCTGTCCATTGCCATACAGTTATTTGTTGTGCTGGTGTTGGAAAATTATATATTGGGCGAGAGGTGTTTATGTTTGAAAAAAGTGGAGAATTTAGAAAGAGAGGCATGGCTTTTGAGGAATTAATAATGGGTCCCATGAGAACCTCATTATTCTGTCTTCATTCAGCTAATCGCAACTTATATAGTTTAGGGTATTGACTAATGGATTTATTAACGATAATCTTCAGTCATTCAGAAAATCATATCATACAATTTCTTTGGTATGATTAGTGGCAGTTTGCTTATTTCCATAATTGCATGGTTTGAAATTTTATGACCACAAAATAAATTTAATTCAGAGTGCTTTACGGGTCATTTTTTTAGAGATATTTTAAGATGTATCATTACCATTATTTATTTGTAAAATTAATTTTCATAAAATTTGATACATATATTTTCAATACAAGATGAGTTTGCATTTGATGTTCATTTTAGGATTAAGGACAAGGCTTCTCAATTTTATCCTTAAGTTTACATTTGATTTTTTTTTTTTTTTTGTCTTATTTGAACTTTTTTTAAAAAATTATATTAGATTCTTTTTAAAAAAAAAAATTATTACAATTAAGTCCTATAAATTAAAAAAAATTAATATTTAATCAACAAAAATTAGTTCGAATAACAAGAATAATTGATGCAATTTATTAATAAAAAACAAATCACTTGATTGTAAAAATTTTTAAATTTTTTAACAAATAAAGTTATTTTTAAAAGTTTTTTAAAAATATCTTTAGAAAGAATTAAATTTATAAATTTTTTTAATTTTTTAAAATATATATCACTTGACTGTAAAATTTTAAATTTTTATATAACTTTTAAAATTTAGAAAAAAATTTAGATCTATTAATTGTTTTAACAAAATATTTAAAATAATTATTAAATTTATAAAAAATTTTACATTTTTTTGAAATATATATCACTTGATTGTAAAATTTTAAAATTTTTGAAAAATCTTTAAGTCTATATAAAATTTTTTAAATATTGTTTAAATTTTAAAAAATTAAAAGTCTATAATTTTATTTTAACAATTTTTAGAACTTCATAAGTATAAATTTTGAAAGCAATATCATCAATTCATATTGTTATTTGAATTCATTTTTATTAATCAACATTAAAATTAAATTTTTATTTATTTATAGGACTTAATTGTAATAATTTTTTAAAAAGGAGTCTAATGTGATCTAATTTTCAAAAAAAGATCCAAATAGGATTAAAAAAAATATAGAAAAGTTAAATGTAAACTTGGGGATAAAGTTGAGGGTGGATTTGAACCTTGTCCCTTCATTTTACATATATATATATACTCGTGTAAAACAAGCTAAAAAAAGTGATAAGAATGAAAACTCAGTAATTTAATAATAAAAAATACATATAGCTTTCTTAAATCTATGCTTACCCTCTTTTTCGTTCATAAAAATCTTAAATGGTTGTATATATATAACTAAAATTAAGACCGTTAGATTAAAATTTAATTAATTATAACCATTGATATATTTTATAGGTATTAATATACCAAAATAATTAATGATTGTAATTAAATAAAAATTAACTTAACGATTATAATTTCATTTGTATAGATACAAACTTTTGCACCGTAGCAAAAATCCTTAAATAGAGATGCCTATTGTATTGAATTTATTTTCTTAGTAACTTATCACTTTTATTTTTAACGGGAGACCTCGGCATCTAACTAAGCCTCGAGCCCTTTACTCTTGGAAAATAATGCTAATCCCACTCCCCTAAATGAGCGTTTGGTTCATACTTGGGAATCGAAATCGAAATCGAAATCGAAATTGAAATTAGAATAGAAAGGAATGAAAGGGAATAGGAAAGGGAAAGAAAATAAGAAAAAAAATGTTTGGTTTGCTAAAAAAATGAGAATGAGAATCAATATTATTTATCAATTAAAATATTTTATAATTACTTTTTATATGTAAAAATAATATTATAATTAATTTTTTTATATATTAAAATTAATGTTAAAATAAAATATTATATTATAATTATATTTAATTTTTATATTAGCACTACTTTTCTTTTAGGAAATTTCACAATTTATCTATTTTTTTAAAAAAAATTCAAAAATATCACAAAGTGCTTAAAAAATTTTAAAAAATACCCATAAGTTTTTTTTTTTTTCTACTCCCGTTCTTTTTTTCTTTTCTTTTTTTTAGTTTTCCATTCTCTTTTTTCTATTTTTTTTCCTCCTCTCATTATTTTTTCTTTTTTTTTTATTTTTATTTTCTCCTTATTTTTCCTTTCCTCCTTTTTATTTTTATTTTTTCTCTCTTCCCTTCTTTTTATTTTTTTCTTATTTTTTCTCATGCTTCCCTTCTTTTTTAT